>JBBPQL010001272.1:0-11328 GCA_038092515.1 Boletus subparvulus | reverse complement strand
AGCAAGAAGGACCCTTCACCATTACTAAAGTCCTATCTCCTATCATTTACCAACTCTGTTTACCTAAGACCTGGAAGATTCACCCAGTCTTTCACACTTCTCTTCTCACTCCATACAAAGAAAACACCGTTCACAGAAAGAACTTCCCTATGCCACCTCCTAACCTTATCAATGGAGAAGAATACAAAATTGAAAAGGTCATCTGACACCATGGATCTCCAGCCTTCTGTTCCTTCCTGATCCAATGGAAAGGATACTTAGCCGAAGAAGACTTCTGGACCCCTGAGCAGGATTTGAAACATGCCAAGTCTGCTCTCACAGCTGGGATAAAGCAAGATCCACATCAAATAATTCGGTGTATAGCACAATTTTGTTGAGCGTGAACAATGTACTCATTTTTGGTTTCCCATTCATTGTAGATGAACAGGTGTTGGTCAGTAATGGCATTGACATTGGTGTGATGAGGGGGTCGAAGGGAGGGGCGAACAAAGTGGGACTCATGTTGTTTAGAGTCAATGAAGAAGGAACAAAAGAGTTCCTGGGACTGGTTGAGGTTTTCTTTGATAGAAAGGGTTCTGTCAGCCCAATCAATCATGGGTTTGACTTCTTTAAGCCAGGGGAGTCCTAAGATTACATTTTCATTTCCAAGGTTGAAGACATGGAAGGTGATTCATTGTGCAATTCCTCTGATGTCAAGGAATAAGGTGATGGAGAACTGAATTACTCCTTTTGAGTTGATCAAGTTGTCTGTGTTTCAGGCTTGAATGGGGCTTTGCAAGTGTTGGGTAGGGTGTTTGGTGTTTTTGGACAAATCTCCAATCAATACAGGAGATACTCGCCCGCTGTCTATGAAGGCTTGGGTGTCAATGGCTTTCATTGTGTGTGAAGGGACAATAAGTTGAACTGGAATTTGCATAGTACTGTAGGTGAGGACTTTACAAATACATTCACACACAAGACTGGAGGAAGAGTTTGCATTGAAGAACTCTTCCTATTCAAGGTGCTGGGAAGTTCTTTCTGTGAATGGCATTCTCTTTGTAAGGGGTGAGAAGGGAAGCATGGAAGACCAGATGAATTTTCCAAGTCTTTGGTAAGTGGAGTTGGTAAACAATAGGAGATAGAACTTTGGTAATGGTGAAGGGTCCTTCTTGTTTGGGGGCAAACTTCGGATTCGAGATGAGGCATTTTAGGTTTCTTGCTTGAAGCCATACCTTGTCTCCCTTGGCGAAGGGTTTAAAGCCTCAATGGGAGCAGGAGGACATTACTTGTCTGGCTAATTTGTAGGTGGCGAGGGCTTTGTTTCGGGCTGTGGAGAGGGTCTTTAGATGGGTTTTGTTAAGACTGGGTGAACTTCAAGGAACTCTGGGATCTGGAGTTACTTAACAGGAGGACATTGGCTTCACTGTATGTGGTGCACTGTAGAGACCAGTACATCTCTGTGCTTATATTCCACCCCTTTTACCTTTTACCCGACTGCCTTACTGTTATCCCTTTGCTCCGAACTCTTTTTAGTTGCTAAGACTGGTCTCGGTTTATACTGGACCATGCTGAGCGCATCTGGACTACTTGGTTTACATTGTTAGTACGTTACTGCTTCACTTTCTATACCATTGTCCTCCGATTGGTCTTTCCAGTGCTGAAAGCATCTGGTTAGACACTGGTCTCAGGCCTGGTACCTGACCCCTTTTACTTGTTTCCTTTGGACTTGACAGCTATCTTGAGTTTGACAGTCTCAGGTATACCCAGACTATAAGCCTTGTACTTAGGAATTGAAACACACTTTTGGTTGGATTCTCGAACTGTTCAAACCACTCATCCCTGGTATCATCCACCATCTACCGCACCATTCACCATCACCATCACTGCATCCCATTCTCACTCCCTTCGTCTCGTGCACCTCGGACTTCTGGTCTCACACTCCGGTCATCTCCCGGACTATCCCCTGCACTTTAGCCTTCAGTCCTGGGCTTCCTTCCAACTCCTCCCTTTCCTTGAGTCCCTTTAGGGGCAAAGTATCTCGCCTCGCCTCTTCCCTTTGATGGCACTGGGCAAGTGTGTCTTACACTCTTAGTCCTCCCAGCTGTTTTACAATCTTTACAATTGGAGCCCACCGTGAGGGACTCATCCAAGGGTTCCAGGAGAAGTCTTTAGCTGACCACACAATGCCAAGAATTAGAAAATCTTCTTCAGCAGTTCCGAACCTTACAGATTGGCCCCAACGACTCACCTCTCTTTCGGCCAGTCACTTCTATTGATGCCTGTCACAACCGGTCCGATCTTCCTGAGGTATCCAGGTTGGACCTCAGTCTGTTTCCAGATGATGGCTTTGACCTGTCAACTGTCAATCAACCCGATTGGCTTAGCACACTGCCCTTCCGGAGTCTTTTCCCCAAATTAGCTGACATCCCAACAGTGGCATCTAAAGAGATGTCAGAGACTGAAACTACCAGTGACACCCCCTTTCAAGAAAATTTAGCCGATGAAATGAATCTAAGTGACTTCGTTCCCGGAGCATATATCCACTTGACTCCATGATGACAGATCGGGAAGTCGCACCTCACCTCCCATTTTTCTTCTTCTCTCTCTCCTCTCACTCCAAGTCCAGCATCTTTGTCGTCTTCATCCTCACCATCACCCTCATCACCTGATTCTACTTCCCCATCGCTCTCCTACCTTCTTGACTCCTCCGGTCTATCATTTTGGACTAACTTGGGCTCACAAGAGAACCCTTCAGCCCTAGCTCAACCGCCGTCGGCTGCTGCCCTCCATCTTGGACCAACATCCACACCATCTAATATTATTCTTCCTCCTCCTGCACAACCTACTAACATTCAAAATCTTCCTGTCCAAAATCGTCCTATGGCTAACCCAGCCCCTCAGATGCCACTCCACGGTACCCAGAATGTTCCGAAGTTTGATGGAAAGACCCTGGCCTTATTGCCGTGCTTCCTCAAGGATGTCAACATACTTGGCACAGTGGCTGGTATCACGGACTTAGAGAAGATCCATGCCACTATCAGGTATGCTGACCTCGAAGAGGCGGAAGGTTGGAAGCTTCTAGATGAGGTTACTGCTAACCCACCGGACTGGGCGAACTTTGCTCGGGCAGTCAAGAAGTTGTACCCCGGTTGCGAAGGCACTAACTGATACTGTCAGGCCGATATCCAATATTTGGTCCAGGAGTTTCAGGCCAAACCGATGCGCACCTTAGAAGACCTCAGTGAATATCAGTGCAAGTTTCTGAAGATCGCCCGGATCCTCATCAACGGCTGTAAACTCTTGGACTTAGACCGAGACGCATTGTTCCTATCAGTCTGCCAACTGACCTTGAGACCTAAGTCTGCCAACACCTGCTCATCACCAAATCCACTCATCATCCTTCCGACCCAAATCCAATCGCCGACATCATTGAGGCTACTCAATTTCTCCTTACCAGTTCTGCCCTTTGTCCTCTTCTAGCTGCACCAGCTACCGGCATGCCTACCGTCCAGCCATACTACCTGGCATGGGCAGCACCGGTTCCCACCCTGGTTGTTCTGCCAACTGCTACGCCAACCGCTGCTTCGGTCATCAAGCAAGAGCAGATTAACCTCCAACGTACATACCACCCGTTGGGACTGCACATTCTGCGCTGATCCCTTCCATTTTATGGGGAGTTGCCCCCTTGTAGAAGGCTATATCCAGGCTGGAAAGGCCAGCCAAGGTACTGATGGTCATCTATACCTTCCGGACAGCCGACACATTCCGTGCGTTCAGCTCTGAGATAGTTGCCATGCCCAAGTGGGTGTGGGAAGACCTCAGTCTACCGGTTTGGTCTGACCATGTAATGATGATGTCTAACGCCAACACCAGCACCGAGTCTACCCTCGGCATTGTTGAAAATCTCCACCTGGACTTCGGTGCCAGTGAGATTTGCTTACAGGTGCAGGTAGTCCCAAGAGCTAATTTTGACTTATTGCTTGGATGACCCTTCCATTGTTTACTCAGCACTTCTACTGAAGACTTTCCAGACAGCTCTCAGACGATCACACTTCGTGACCCCAACTCAAGAAAGGCATACAAGTTACCCACCCAAGCTTGGATTGAAGGATGTCTGCATTGCCAGCGCAGACTATTCTGCTCTAGCCACCAGTCTGTTGTTGAAATGGGTTTTTAGACATTGATGATCCACTGAAAGGTCAGGGAGAGCCCCATTTGAACTATTCTCCCACCTCATCCACTTCCTTTTCCATTTTGGCATCGTTAGACCAGGGGCCACTCTCGGCCCCGAACCTATCTCACTATGCGCCATCCTCGGCATATCCTTTTCTCTCTTCTACTCAATCAGTGCTCTCTCCATCTCATGTTTCTGCCCTTCTCAATACCTATTCCTTTGATTTTACCTCTCACTCACTCGCTTACAAGCCCATAGCCAAAAAGGTCTGGCCGGTACTGGCTCCTCTCAAGGAGGAGTACCGTGTGCTCTGCCGGTTACCTGACAATCCTCTGGCTGGTCTTATAACCTTACTGACTAACCCCCCGGACAAAGATTCACACAGGAATGCGTTGATGTGCTTGACCTCGACCCAGCCCAATGGCTGTGGTCCAAAGAGGTCAAGCTAGTCCGGTGGATGGTTCTCAATCATGAGACCGCTTTTGCATGGACCGCTACTGAGTGTGGCTGATTAGACGATCGGTACTTTCCACCAGTCAAGATATCTACCGTCCCCCATACACCATGGATACTCCAAAACATTCCTATCCCATCTTCGTCCTGGAATCAAGCCATACAGATTATCAAAGACTGTATTGCCTCTGGTGTGTATGAACCGTCCGCCACAGCATACCAGTCACACTGGTTCTGCGTGCTCAAACAGGATGGTAAGATGCTTCGGCTCGTGCATGACCTTCAGCCCCTCAACGCTGTCACCATCCAGGATTCTTTGGTCCCTCCCTTTGTAGAGCACCTAGCTGAGTCATTCAGCAGGTATGTGGTCTACGGCATGATGGACTTATTCGCTGGATATGACCAACGTCTGTTACACATGGACTCCTGGGAGATGACTACGTTTAATGGTCCGCTCGGACTGCATTGTATTACTACTCTACCGATGGGACATACTAATGCTGTCCAGATTTACCAGGCCGACATGGCTTTCATTCTCCAGGACGAGATACCACACCATACCATGCTGTTCATCGATGATTTGCCAGTGAAGTCCAAGATGTCCTGGTACCAAAGACTGGACAGCTCATATGAGACAATACTGGAGAACCTGGGCATCAGGTTATTTATCTGGAAACATCTCACTGTCATCCACAGAATCCTCCAACACCTCCAAAACGTTAACACAACTGTTTCGGCTAAGAAATTCGACCTTGCTGCTCCGGACGCCACCATTGTCGGTCACAAGTGCACCTCCGAAGGTCGGGTTCCGCATGAGGCTGAAATCCAGAAGATCATGGATTGGCCGGAATGCGAGAATCTTACGCAAGTTCGTGGGTTCTTAGGGACCTGCCAGTGCGGCGTGCTTTGGATTTTTATTCAAAATTTTGCTGCTATTGTTAGACTGCTAGTTGGACTGACACAACAGAGTATCCCCTTCGAGTGGGGTGATGCCCAGCGTGCCACAATGATTCATCTGAAGGATGAAATCATTCAGTCCCCGGTGCTCCGGTGCTTGGACTACAAGTCCGGACGAGAGGTTGTACTTGCTGTAGACACCTTGGTCATCACGGTTGGCTTCATTCTGTCACAGGAAGGGGAGGATGGCAAGCACTATCTGAACCACTTTGGCTCTATCAGCCTCACAAGCATAGAAAGCCGGTATTCCTAGGCTAAGCTCGAGCTGTACAGACTGTTCCACTCTCTCCAAGCAGTCCAGGTGTTCATCTTTGGAGTCACTAACCTTGTTGTAGAAATGGACACCACATATGTCAAAGGCATGATTAACAACCCCGATCTGCAACCAAATGCGACCATCAATCGGTGGATTGCTGGTATACTATTATTTCATTTTGAACTTTGTCACATTTCCACAGACCGACACACCAGTCCTGACAGACTATCACATTGGCCACCCTCGGATGATGATCCTCTGGATATGCATGATTTCAAGGATTGGTTGGACAATTCTTACTCCTTTTGCATTACCTTACTCAATGATTGGTTATTGCCTTCTTCTACCACACCATGCTCCACACATTTGGGGTTTCGTTTCCCTTGCCTACCACTCTCTGTCCCCTTGGCAATGGGTCACTTCCTCCTTTTACCCATTCCTCCACCAATCTTTGTTCAGTCATATTCTTTTGTCCTTTACTTCTCCGCTTCCAAGCCCATTGCCGAGCCGGACTCTCCCACTATACCTCGGTCTACCAAGGCCATCGCTAGAGAAGCCTGGATTCACCTGATCCGAGGCTTTCTCAAGACTTGTGCTCAACCAGCTGACCTTTCTGACACAGAGTTTCACTCATTCGTTAACTCAGCAATGAAATTCTTCCTCCTCCATGGCAGCCTATGGTGCCGAGAACTGCACGGTCGCCACCAGTTGGTAGTACCTGAACACCGGCATTTCAGACTAATCAAGGAGGCTCACAATGACCTCAGGCACAAAGGTGTCTTTACAGTCCGGACCCGGCTTCTGCTCCACTTCTGGTGGCCGATGCTGGTTGAAGACGTCAAGTGGTTTGTCCGAACCTGTCACAAGTGCCAAATTCGCCAGACTCGTCAATTACATACATATTCCTCCTACCATGCTGGTTATCAGTGGCTTGTTTCACAAGGTCCACCTAGACACGATGGTGATGCCTTGGTCTGCCGGTTATCGGTATATTGTTCAAGCTTGCTGTGCATTGACCGCTTACCCCGAGTGGCAGATGTTGCATTCTGAGAATGCCTCCACCCTCGCTTCCTTTATTTTTGAAGATATTCTCTGTCGTTGGGGCACTTTGGCAGAGATTGTCACTGACAATGGCCCAGCCTTTGTTCAGGCTCTCGGTGTCCTCGCTGTCCGATACAATATTCAACATATACACATCTCCCCCTATAACTCCCAGGCTAATGGTGTGGTCGAGCAGCGTCACCTTGATGTCTGGGAGGCCATCATTAAAAGCACCCCGGGGGGAGTTCCGCTGGCATACTGCCACTCACTCGGTCTTCTGGGCCAAGTGCATGACTGTGCTTTGGTCTACTGGTTTGTCCCCATACTTTATGGTTCATGGTGTTGAGCCATTATTTCCTTTTGATCTCGCTGAAGCAACATTTCTCATTCCTTCCCCAGATACCGAACCCCTCTCCTCATCCAGACTGATCGCTTGGAGAGCCTGTCAGCTCCAAAAGCGTCAGGAGGACCTGGAGTCAATCTGTGAGTGTGTCCTAAAGGCTCGGTTCGAGTCTGTCAAGCACTTCAAGGCCACTTTCAAGAACTGGATCAAGGACTTTGACTTTCGGGCAGGCAGCCTGGTCTTAGTCCAAAATACCTGTATCGAGAAGGAGCTCAACTGAAAAATAAAGCCTCGGTACTTATGTAGGTCCTATGGTGGTCCTTCGCTGGACTACTGGTGGGTCATAACTACTGGCAGAGTTGGATAGAGCGGTATCCAGATTGCGCTATGCTGCCTTTTGGCTTATCCCCTACTATCCTCGCCTTTCATCTGTTATTCATATCACTGAACCCACAGATACAGATGATGAAAACCTGGATAAGCTGGCAGGAGAAGACATGGAAGAGCCCAACAAAGGAGACCAAGACTCTTATGAGTCAGACTAGTCTGGGCATACATCACCGAAGACCGATGCTCATAATTTTTCCTCATCATACTATAATCTCTGTTCCACCCCAGGATTAGACCAGTGACTCTTCATCTACCTCCTATATCTCTCACTAAAAAACCGTCATCACAGACAGTCTGTGCCCCTTCTACTATATACCGAAAGCCAGACATCAAAATATCCTGTTTCTCCCTCTTATCTCCTACTCCATATGTCTCTCTGAAAACCCATACTGAACACCTTCCCTTTCTAACGCATGATGGGACACATGCCCGTTTATACAGTATCTCATAGACCAAACATACCGAACACTGACACTTAGACCAAATGAAGACCGGAAGGCATAGAGGCAGAAAGAAGACCGAAGAACACAAGACAGGTGGTACCCCACACACTGGACGTTGATTTTGTTTAACCTTGCTCATTCGACCCCCTTTCATGATGCTCCACCCCTTATTCCTTGTTTCTCTCTCTCTTTTTCTTTTGCACCGATATACTGAAACCCGATCCATTCAAACATATATTACATTTTTTGACTCAGACTAGCGGAGGATGGAGGGGAGGAAGCTATCTACAGGTCCATGTCCTCAAGGGCCTCCACTATCTCGCTCACCTCCAACATCACCATGGCGTGCTCGACCTCCAACTCCTTCACCTTCGCCCAGATCTGCAAGAGCCGGGAGTGGAGGTGGTTGAGACAGTGTGCCAGCGCGTCCTAGGTCTTCCTTGCCTCTGACTTGCCACCAGCCTTCTTCAGCACCATGCGCGCTGTAGAGACTGGTACGTCTCTGTAGGCGTATCCTCCATTTCCCCCACATTTCCAGAATCCCCTTTCACTCTAATATCTTCTCCAATGCATCCTTTACAAGTCCGAGCCCAGCCGTCTTAGTCCGAAGGCACTCCGGTACTCCGGAGCGTCGGTCGTCTCGGTCTTCTATATCGGAACTATCTGTTTGTCCTTATCTCATCATCATTCCTTCCATCACTTCTCGGTCCCATCGTCCTTCCTTGCCATGTGCCTTCCACGGACTTCGGCGATCTCATCATTGTTCCTCTTTAGGTCTTTTAATTCCAGACCGATCACATGTGACGGCCGCTATATAAAAATGCTCCATTCTGTCTAGACAGATGGTGGCGCCTGTCTGTTCATTTCCAATAGTGTATTTTCATTACCCCTTTGGGTTTCACGTCACGGCTAGTAGTTTCTGGTCGTAGTTAGAGTCCGAGAATGCTTGGACTATAATATCCATGTACGGTATCGAAAATACCAGCTCCCTTTTGGCTCACATTTACCGTCACCGTCACCGTCTTCAACACCGAATGCAGTAAACCATCTACTGTGTAATTACCGTCTCTCTCCTTCATTCCATAGGCCCGAAACCGCTCGGACTATCGGATTAACGCTCGGACTACCGCTCACATTCCGCTCGGACTTGTTCTTAATCGCTGAGTACCGTCGATCGGACTTCTCCCGGACTTCTCCCTTTCCTTTTGAGTCTCTTTTGGGACGAACCAATTGTACCCACTAACTATTTCTATACTTGCTACAGTCTGTTGGTAGGATTTATACCTTTAGGAAACCATCACAGCCAGGCAAGGATCTTTAAAACGATCCTCAGAAGCTACGGCCATTCAAACTCAAGATCAGTTTCCCTGGAGGAACAGGTAGCCATTTTCTTGTACACCTGTGTCACCGGTTTGCCTTTAGTGCACATAGGTGAGTGATTCCAACGGTCAAAGGACACCATTTCACGGTATGTCAAATTACTGTTAAACTATAATTGTAACGAACTTCATTGCCTTGTTAGGTACTTCTGCAAGATGGTCGAGATCTTCTCCTCACAACCGTTCTATACGACTTATGTATGTCAAACCACCCAGCGTTGACAACCTCTCTCCCAAGATACGTTCCAACAAGAAATTTTGGCCCTACTTCAAGGACACTATCGGCACAATTGATGGCAGCCATCTTCCAATTGCGCTGCCTGCTTATTTGGCTTCCCCCTACCGAAATCGCAAAGGCTTTCTTTCACAAAATTGCCTTTTTGCGTGTGACTTCAACCTCCACTTCACGTATGCACTCACTGGATGGGAGGGCTCTGCTTCAGATGCTTGGATTTTTGGTGACGCTTGCTCACACAACTTGGACATTCCCGACAGCAAGTACCTACTAGGTGACCTCGGGTTTCCCTCCAAGCCATCTATACTTGTTCCGTATCGAGGAGTTCACTACCACCTGGCAGAATGGGGCCGTGCAAATGTGTGGTGAGTAATCTCTCCCTTTTCTTTGCCAACGCTGATGAAATATAGGCCTGTTAATCATCAAGAGTTGTTTAACCTACGGCATACATCAGCATGAAATGTTATCAAATGTGCATTTGGTGTCCTGAAGAAGCATTTTCGGATCCTCCTCTTGCCACTCCCATACTTGCTTGACATCCAGGCATGCATTCTGGTGGCGCTTTGCGCCATCCATAATTTCATTATTTCACATCAACCTGATGAAGAAGCCTTACCTGATGATGACCCTGATGGTCTCCCAGGCCTGCAGGAAGACACCAATGGCGCTGATGACCCCGAAGATGAGGATGAGGGGGACACAAGTTTGCATGATAGGATTGCGAGTGCGATGTGGGACAATTATGTACAACACACTGAAGCATTAGCTGTGGAGACTGACAGTGATAGAGACACCGATGACGACAGCAACTCTGATGATAACATGTAATTGCTACAGTGCACAAATACATATGTTACTACAACGGTTTTTGAGGGATACATCAAGAGCCAGAAGTGTCCAAGTATGAAGTATTATAGTAGACATCATAGTCCATGTTTGACAATGTGTCACCACCACTGATGACGCCAACAGGCGGATTTCCATGGCCTGAAAAAAGGATAGACGATGACATATGTATTGCCAGTACTTGGCCCTGCCAAAGATACCTCATCATCATAGAGAGCTGGCACACTCTCCATCTCATCGCTTGGGAAAAAGGAAGGAGTGGCAGCCGGTGCCCACTTGTCATGTTCTGAAAAAAAGGAGGTGGATGACAGCGCAGACGGTGAGCTGATCAATGTGGCGATGGTGGCGTGCTTCTTCTGGTACCAGCTTAGTGCAACATTTTGACGGACCATAGGGTCCATCAGCTCAGCGTACATCTGGCAAAAAGAGTCGTTGATGAGGAATTCAAGAGCAAGCTCGGCGTGGATGGTGACATTTGTTACGATTCTTTCTTTTCTTCTACTTACAGTGGCTCAAACAACTGTCCCAATGTTTGCATGTTTTTCACTAAAGTCGATAACCCCTAACCGCATCTATCCTGGGCCCTAACATATGAGTGTATGAAATGAAGCGCTTACCCCTGGCTTTCTATAGGTGCAAGGATCAAGGGATTCGGTTAGGATTTGATGAAATGGCAGCCATAGCAAAATGACAACTTATTGGGATAGTTGTTTGACTTTGTACAAGAAAGGATATTTAGTACTTGGTATGACCTCCCTTGGCCTTAATAACTGCTTGAATCCTTCTAGGCATGCTTTCTATCCATTTCTGACACTCCTCCACAGAAATCTTC
>JBBPQL010001271.1:0-11338 GCA_038092515.1 Boletus subparvulus | reverse complement strand
CTGCATCTACCACGAGGGTTGAGAGTTGAGCGGAAGGAGCCATAAATGCGCGCACCTTTGGAATGATGATGGAAAATACACCGCTCGCTATAC
The DNA here is from genome assembly GCA_038092515.1 of Boletus subparvulus. Lineage (NCBI taxonomy): Eukaryota > Fungi > Basidiomycota > Agaricomycetes > Boletales > Boletaceae > Boletus > Boletus subparvulus. The sequence continues at coordinate 11,245 of JBBPQL010001271.1, read as the reverse complement.
CGATGACCACGTTGAGCCCGGGCCACAACCTTTTGAGCCACCCAGGTTGTTCCGTTGATTTCCCGACGGCGCGAAGGTGGGCAGCTCGTTCTGGTCTCGCCGAGAATTTTGGCTTGTAGATCAACAAATAAATGCGTGTCTTTGTAAAGGCTCTCCTCGAGGTACTGGGGGACGTGGCTCGTTCCTTCCCAGTCCGGTAGCACCGGTCTCGACGCTGTCGACGAGTGCATCCTCCATGTAGCGCATCATGTCCACAAATACGTGACCAAATAAGGTGTTGATGGTCTCAAGCTGGGGGTCGGCGGGATTACTTATATGCTATCATGATGCTGATGGCGGCGTGCGACGCTGCAGTCCATTTCAGTCGTAGCCCCCGAGATGTTCGGAGTTTAAATCTAGAGTTTCAGTCGGAGAATATCGGAGATGAATATATTCAAAGTTCACCTTTACGTCAAAAATATTTGCTATAGATCTTTGTCGTGATCGGAGGTTGAAAGGACCCTTGGACTGGATTTGCACTCGCCCTGGTGGTGATGACCGACTGGCTGCCCGACGACCTCCTTGTCTCCCTCGTCGCCGCCAGCGCGCTCGTCGTCGCCCTCTCCTCCTGTCTCCGCCGCCGCCGCGGCCCCGAGCTCGACCAACAGCGCCCTGACGACGCCCTGCCCATCCCCGCCGCCGAACAACACGACCGCAAGAGCACGCGTTCCAAGGACCGTCGTCGCAGGGGCAAGGATCCACTCCGCGATCTCTTCAAGGGCGGAAAGAAGTCGAAGGCCCTGCTCAAGGCCATCACGACCACGGACCACCACACCGCAGACGACTCGAACGCACTACCAGACGACACCCCGTCTCGCTCGCAGTCTCCTGAGCTTGCTGGGGATATGCATCTGGGCGCAGAGGCGGACGATGACAGTTCCAGGAGCATGACACCGAACGGCAACACGTCCTCCACGTCGGCGGTCACATCCATCTCCGACCACAGTTCTTCGGACACGTCTTCTCAGACAGACGACATCCGCGCACAGTCCGTCCCAATAACCGCCATGGACACGGAGGCCAACATCACTTCCGCCTCGACGATCGTGGCCGAAGAGACCCCTTCATTTCCGCTCCCTGCTGCATGTGGAGACACTCCCACGCTTCAACCACGCAATTCCCATGGGGCGGTTATCAGCGGGAGCTGTGCTAAACTTGTCCGTGCCCGAACGAGGTTACGCCTATCGAGAATGGATCCGAGCGCCAAATCAGCTCTATTACCGTCCACACCGGCCCCCTTGGTTGACAGCGTGGCAAGCCACCTTAATTCTATCCATTCCGACGTGTCCTGTCCTTCCTTGTCTATGATGCCGTCCACGTGGGTGCCTGTTCCTTTCCTTGATCTCCTATCGTAATCCATTCTATTAGTCACTCTACTGATGGTGCTGGACCACCGACACCAACCAATTCCCGGGGGCCAACACCACCACGATCGCTATCTCAGTCCGAGCAGAAGGAACCCAGTACGCAGCCTTTGGATAAAAGTGTAGCAAGCGCACAGATACAGCTCGCGTCCATGCGCAATGCTCTCGAAGCAGCGCATTCACGGGAAGAACAATTACGCGTAGACGCCGAGCGGGCGAGTAAAGAACGTGACGAACTTTGCTGGAGATGGAACGAGGATGCGGGTGTCTGGAGAAGGAGAGAGGCAGAGGTGAGTCTTTGGCATCCCTCTGCGCTCGCCCGAACTGACAAACGTTGTAGCTTCAAACGCAAATACACCACCTTAGGCATCAGCTTCAAGCGTACGCGGCCGTCGCCTCGTTTCAGGCGCAACAGGCCTCGTCCGCCTTTTCTTCTCCGACGTCACCACATGCGCACTCGTCTCCGCGTTTACAACACCATCCCCTCGGTTCCTTTTCGCTCCCACCTGCAATTCAGACTCAGAATTCCACCAGTGCACCAGCACATGTGCAGGCATTGCTTGCGTCTGCGCCCATGCTCACTTCCCACTCTCCAGGATTTGCAGCACCCTCCGGAAGTTTATATTCTGGCGCGAGTCCCGCCATGTCACCCTTGTTGTGGCCTGGCCAGGGATTGTGTGTTCCGGGTTGGGATGCAAGACACAGTGGACGACGGACGCCTGATTCGTCGGCATCGGAATCGTCATCGAGGGGCCGACGGCAACGACGACGCGCTGAAAATGCCAAGAGCGCCTCGGACGAGTCGTCATTGGGTGATTGGGACGGCATGGAGGATGGATCGGAGGACGAAGAGGAGGATATTTTCAGAAACAATGCGCTTGCGGATGCGATTCTGAAGCGGCCGGAGAGTATTCGGGGACTGAGTGGGTGCGCTGGGAAGCGACGGGTTTCGAGCGGTGGACGGCCCCCCATGGGTGGGGTTGAGGAGAGGATGGATGCGCTCAAGGATCCAGCGTTGGAGAACGCTCGTTGACACCCAAGGCTCGACAGGCAATATGACTGTCCGTCCCTACGACCACGCCGCCCACTACACGTATCCGCAAGGAGGAAGGTTTTCGTTTACTTATACCCTCACTGTAGCTTAACATTTATTTGACGGTCCCTCGTTCATGCTGTTACGTATTTTTTCAATCGGGACATTCTCATAGGGGGGACATTTTTCATTGCATTTTAATAGTACCATAGTTTCGGGCTCAATTTAAAACGCACTTGGTGTAGTTTATAATGGATCTCCCTGCGCTGTGTCTACGGAAACTTGGTCCCATGCAAGTCGTCTGCATCAGTAGTCCAGCGGTATCGAGGAGAGAGCAAGTCGAAAGACCGGCTCCCATGTCACGACGAACCCGACCCAGAAGCCTCCTTTGGTTGCTGCGCCAGCATACGCCTAGTCGAAGATGAGTCAACGGCGAGGGGTGAGGAACAGGGACGACTCACTGCCTGGCAGCCAACACCATCTGCGCCTTGCGCTCTCTCAGACTAGCCTCGCGTTTGTCGGGGGTGTCCTCCCACTTGGCTTTTCCGCCCACGTCTGCGGGGTCTTGGTCGGGGACGGTGGGTTCCTCGACGACCTTTTGTGCGAGCTGGTAGCGCTCGATGAGCGAGGGGTGGCGGGTCGTCGTCGTCGCGGAGGAGGCGAGTGTTTGGGGCGATCGGCGTTGGGCGTTTAGACCATCAGGGCGAGGGAAGAGGGTAAAGTAGGCCGGCGGGGGCTGGGCTGCATTGAGTCCGCGTCCACAAAAAAAAAGAGGAAGGGAGGTACCGGCTCGAGGAACCCGCGCTCGAGAATCTTGTTCGAGGTGAGCTCGACGCTGCCGGTGCGCAAGAGGTCGAAGCGGATGTTGTCTCTGGGGGGGCGTCAGGCGTCGGGTGCGGGCGGGTGCGGGGGTACGTACGTCGAGATGTCGGGGAACATGGTGTGGATCTGGTCGACCTGGGGACGGTGAGTGGGTGTCGAGCGGGGACGGGAGAGCCATACCATTTCTTGGGTGACGTGCTTTGGCCTGAAGCCGAGTGCGGCTGCGGCGGACCGCGTGTCGGAGGAGGACGAGGGACCTGGGGAGAGGTGAGGGTGGGCAGCGAGGAAAGGAACTGGAGTGACCTGAGGTGGCCCATCTGAAGATGAAGACGATCACTGCAAACGCGACCAGGGCATTCACCACTTCGCTCATGGTGGACGTGTGACAACCCGCACTCGCACGCGACACGCCTTTTTTCTCAACCACCGCCATGAGACTCGCCCTCCTGGCCTGCGACGAGCTCATGCCGCCCATCAGGGCCGTCCACGGCGACTACGGCCCCATATTCGAACAGCTCTTGTCCTCGTCGCTCGCACGGATCACTTCGGGTGGGCGCTTTGTGCAGCGAGATCGCGGCGGTCGCTGATGGACGCAGACGTCACCTTTACCCTCGACAGCTACGACGTCGTCAAAGAGATCTACCCCGCCGACGTTGACGAGTACGACGGTCTCTTGATCAGCGGCTCTCGTTCGTCCCCGTCCCCTCATCGTCACCCCCCTGACCCCCTTTCGCAGGCGCATCCGCCTACGAGGACGTCCCGTGGATCAACACGCTAGCCGCATACGTCGCGCGCATCGTCGCCGACAAACCGTCCTTGAAGATATTCGGTAAGTGACGTCTTCCCTATCCCGCCGCCCCACTCTCCCGTACTTTTATCCAGGCATTTGCTTTGGCCACCAAATCGTCGCCAGGGCCCTCGGCGGGTCCTGCGCGCAGAACAACGGCCGCTGGGAAGTCGCCGTGACGACCGTCCAGCTCACCCCCCTCGGCAAAGCCATCTTTGGCTCTGACCAACTCGTGCGTCCAACTTCACTTCGACATAAACGACGTCCCGATACCGTGCACAGGACATCCAGCAGATGCACAGGGACCACGTCCCGACGTCCCCGCCCAACGCACATCTCCTCGGTTCGACAGACGTCACGCCAATCCAAGGCATGGCGATATTCGACCCCGCGTCGGCACCTTTTGCAGACCCGCCAAGCGTGGCTCTGACGTCCATCCACGTGCTCACTGTCCAAGGACACCCCGAATTCACCGAGCCGATCATGAACAAGTTGCTCGACGCGCGCGTCGGGCTATTGGGCGAGACATTGGTCAACGAGGCGCGATTGCGGGCGGGCGGTATACCCGGGCGGCATCACCCGGATGGGCTGGCGTGTGATGGCGTCGGCAGGGTAGGAAAGGCGATATGGGGCGTGCTGGGGGTAGCCTGATGGGTATCGTAGGAATATTATATGGTATCATTCACAACGACCGTGTGTGAGTACAAAGCGTGGTATCAGTCCGGCATCACAAAGATCTTCACCGTCGAAAGTAAATACAGATCAGAAACAAAGAAAAGAAGGGAGTGCAGATAACGTCCGTTGGGCGGATTGGAAACAAACTAGGCAAAATAGTTCCCTTGCTTCCTCCGATACAAGAGGCTTACGAGGTATGAATAATGGTGCTTCATCGTATCTGAATGAAAGAGTGCGAGAAAATGGGGATGACACGAATAACCCTTAGCGTGGCGCAGCAGCTGCTGGAGTGCCCGAGGCAACTCCTTGTCGACATCAGTCTGTTAAAAAGTGTTTTTTCACCATACACCCGAAACGATCATCCTGTAGCCACGGAAGCGACCCAAGATACAGGCAGATCATCATATACGCAAGAGACTCTATATCATCTCGCCGACTGCAGCCTAGGAAAAAAAAAAATAAGGATACAGCCAAAAAAGTCGATCGTGCACTCACGGTACCCATAATGTGTCAGGATGCTCATGAACCAGGGGGTTCCTTGAATTACCCCTGAAAGCTGAGATGGCTCGTGTATCCCTGTTCGTGCATCCCGATAGTGCGTAGCTAGACCAAAGTCACTCAAGTAAGGCCGGAAATCGTTGGCATATCACAATGGAGGAGGATATTAGAGGGTTTAATGTCCTGATGGATCACCATGAACCTTTTCCAGAATTTGGACCTGCTCCATGTATTAACGAAAGCATTGGTAGAAAAAACCTGAGACTCACAAGCTGCCATCAGATGTTATAGACTGTCTGGATATGAAAGTTGTATTGCTTTCGCTTCACAGCTTGCAAGTCGGTGTCAAACTTTTCCAAGCATAGCACGCCATGACCATAGTGTTCAAAGGCACTGATCAATCGAGGTATCCCATCTATGCCAGCCAGTGTCTTGTAGGCCGCGACCTCGTTCCGTACGAGGGAAAGACTACATGATAATTTCAGCACGACCGTTTCCCCCGTGATCAAATCGCTGGCAAAACGGACTAGGCCTAGGAACGACGAAAGGTTATTCAAAGAGAAAGTGCACGGAAATAGGGAACGCACCACAGGACCCTCTGCCCGCCAAGCGCCAAAGGCGATATTGGGAACGAAAAATGGGCGTGGCATCGGTGGAGCCGAGCTCTAAAGTGTACTCGCGCATTGGTTTTCAACGGGAAACGAAGGAACTTGCTAAGAGCGTTACCTTGCGGGCACCTTTTATATGTGTTTGCGTGAGTCAGTTCTCACCGTCGTAAGGGGCGCGAAGAAAGGTGGAAGGCAAGGCATCGCTGGCGGGCCCGATGTTCGATGAACGATAGACCACTAAGAAAGAAGCGCCGGGCCGAGCTCTTGTGGCGCCGAAGGATCTGTAAACATAAATTCCAAATCCGGCCTAGCCTAGGCCATCTCGCGGATTTTGCCGTTCGGCTTGTGTCGTCTGACAATCTCCTGCCTCGAAAACACAAGTGTCGCAGCTCAAACTGTGTCCCTAATGTAAACATATCATTCTATTTTGAACGAAAGTACTTGGCTCGCGTCGTGACCACATATCGGCAACTTCCGTGGGGTTTATCATGATCATCGCATCCGTGGATCTATTCCTTTCTCGGTGCCTCGGTCTCGAGTATATAAACATTCATGTTCATGTTACAAATCTACAGTACTTCACCACCATGCCCGCCATCCGACTTGCCTTGTTGCTCTGCGATGAGATCATCTTCAACTCACCTACCATGAGGGCCGCCCACCACGGCTACGCTAAAATATTCTACGACTTCTTATCCTCGTCGCTTGAACAGATCACCTCGGGTGGGCGCTTTGTGCAGCGAGATCGCGGCGGTCGCTGATGGACGCAGACGTCACCTTTACCCTCGACAGCTACGACGTCGTCAAAGAGATCTATCCCGACGACGTTGCCGAGTACGACGGTCTCTTGATCAGCGGCTCCAGTTCAGCTCCCCTCCCATCTTCCTTATCATCATCCCTGATCCCGTTATCGCAGCTTCCAACCCCAACGAAGACACCCCGTGGGTCCGCAAGCTGCGCGCATACGTCAAGGACATCCTCACCGAGAAACTCTCCCTAAAAATATTCGGTACATAAACCACCTCGCCCTCTTCGTCCCGTTTTCATCCCCCACGCCAGGAATCTGCTTTGGCCACCAAATCGTCGCACTGGCCCTCGGGGCCAGCGTCAAGGACAGGCACTGGGAACTCTCCGTGACGCCCATCAAGCTCACCCGCGTCGCCAAGGCCATCTTCCACACCCCTATACTCGTGCGTCCCCACGTCCCGCATGCTCATCCACTCATCCACGTCGTGGGTAGCATCTCCAAGAGTTCCACGTCGGCCGCGTCTCGCCGACTCCTCCCACCGCACACCTCCTTGGTTCGTCCCACACCACGGTCTCCCAAGGCATGGTGGTATTCGACCCCGCGGAGGAGCCTTCGGCGGAGGATCTCGAGTCGGACGCGCTGCGCGTCCGTCTGACGTCCATTCGTGTGCTCACATTCCAAGGCCACCCCGAACTCACCGAACCGGTCGTGCGCCAGCTGCTAGAAGAGGACGCTGAGGAACTTGGCAAAGAATTGGTCGATGATGCGCTTTCGCGGGTAGGGCTGCCGACGGATGCTGACAAGGCAGGAAAGGTGATATGGGGCGTGTTGGGGGTCCGAGCGCATCACGACGGCGTATAACGATGTGTCACACACCCCGGAATGAGGGGCGAATATCCGTTCTCGACATTATGGTATCATTCATTAGGTTGTTACCCCTCACTGTATCTTCGACACCCAACCAAGCATTTACCAATGTAAAATACCACGACTTCATCCCGACGTCGCACGTCATGTTTTGAATACAACGATGAGGACGAGCAGCACGAGAATGAGCAGTCCGATGGTCACCGTCGACCCTAGCCCCAAAGTAAGCCCCACGAGCCTGCCAGACCGACGCACTCGACACGCACCGTTTTCCCTCGCCCCGCGGGCAACACGTGTAAGCCGCCTCCGCGCACCCGCCATGCGCGCCTGCGTCCCATCCAACTCGGTATCCAGCACGCCGAGCAGCCCCGTATGGACCTCGAGCTCGTCGTTGATCTGGAGCGATATATGGTGTTGTCGGCCAATCGACGACGAGAGATGGTCGAGGTGCGTGTCTTGGTCTGCACGTGCACGTGAGGGAGGGGGACGGGAGACGAGGAGAGGTGGAACGGACCTTGGATGATCTGGCGCTGTTGCAAGAGCATGCCGCCTTCGTCGAGCTCGCAAGGGTCGGGGTCGTCCGTGTAGGGCTGGAACGTGGCGGCCTCGAGGCTGCGTTTGCGTTCTGGCGCTGCGGGCGGCGTCGGAGAGGGTGTGTCGGGGAGTGCGATGCTGCAGACCACCAGCACCCGTGAACGTGGATTTGCAAGTGGACGAGTCGGTCCGTGTTCTATTGCGAGTCAAGGAGAACAAACGCACCTCGTCAATCCAGCCTTTTCGGCCTCTTCTTCGCCCAGCATGACCCGCAGCCGTTCGTACTGTCCCCGGAGCGCCGCTACGCCGTCGTCCCCGTCCCCGAGTGCGGACCCTGCATCGGAGGCGTCCTGGAGGGCGGAGACACCGCTGCGCAGGGTCCGCAGGTTGGCGACGATCTGTGCGAGGTGGAGGGCGGGATGCGTCGATTGGAGGCGTTGGCGCTCGAGGAGGAGGGAGAGCGTCGCGGTCGTGAGAGACGTGAGTTTGGGATCGGAGGGCATGGCCAACTGACGAGTAGAGGGGGAGCACTATCAAAAGTCGGCACGTGATCATTCTCTACACAAAGTACAGTCAAGCAGCCTTTACACCTCCCCATGCCACCTTTTGTCCGCTACTTCTCGGCGCAACGTCCCCCTTGGTCCCTTTCCCATCTCCCTCTTTGCCCTGTGTTTTCGCAGGCACCAACGCAGACCCCGGTAACGGCGACGCACGCAACCCATCCAGCACCCGCGCCGCATGTTCTGAATTCCGGATAAACCACCCCGCATAACGTCTCCCGACCGTCGATTCCGCAATGTGGATCATGTTCTGTCCGAGCCCAGGTCAGCCCCAACCCACCCATGCCGACACACGAACGCACCTCGTCGATCACAAAGTTCAAATCGCTGATAGACATCCATTCGCCATCCAGCAGACTGCCGCCGTTTGTGGCCCCTTTTTCCTCGTCCTTGTCTGCCCCCGCAGCAATGTTGACACGGCCGATACATCGTCCTGCATTCTTCATGACCATCATCCAGCTCAACACTTCCTCCTCGTCCACCACTGCATCGAGGAATCCGGTCAGCTTCCGCGCATCGAGTGAGGTGTACAGCTTCAGCAGGCCGCGGAGGACAGGTACCGGCGTCAGCGACAAGTAATGGGCCGTGAGCGCACGCAGGTGGCGGTGTGTTGGGTCCGACGCCGTGTTGGTCTGCACAGATGGGGAGGACGGTGTCGGTGGGTTGAGCAATAGTCCCAGTGCGGTGGGGTCATCGTACGGAGGTCCGTTTGCGGTGATGAACTTGGGGCAGGCGTACAGGAAGATTTCTTCAAAGGTGCTCAGACCCTCTTCCCTGTGCGTGCGTGAGTTCATCCGGACGTTGGCCGCACAAGGCGACACTCACCCCCGACCCATGCGCGACATTTGGTCGCCATACCTCTCACGCACAATGTTCATCACGTTGTCGTCCAACCGTGTCGGCGCGAGGGTATTGCATAGTGCGAGCAGCGCGTACATGCGGTCGGCGGTTTTGTTGATCTGTGCCATGTCAGTCACTGCTGAACACGTCCAGTTCCGTGCGCACCTGGTCATATTGGTAACTCCGCGTGTGGTATTGTCTCGCCCGCATGACCCAGTTCAGACAGCCCGTAAACACCCTCGCCGCGTCCGTCACTCTTCTAAGCATCAAGTAACACATGCCAGCATGGTATGCCGTACTAACATGGGCCGCAGTGGGCGCCGTGAAGGGTGCTTTCTGACCCACACCGAGCCCCAGCCCCACTTGTTCGATGACTTTGAGTGCAAGAGTAAAGTCACCGAGAAGGACGTGGACACGGAGGAGTCCGATGAGCGAGAAATACCCGAGCTGGCGATACAGCGGCCGCGTGCCATACTCGCCCGCAGTGTGCCTGTGTCGCGGGTCAATCGCATTCTTGCCACTCGACGGGGATGGACGTACTCGATCTCGTCGTCGGTCTTACCTTCGGCACGGGCCTTGAGCCATTCGTTGACGTGGCTCTTTTGGATGAGGGAGTAGAGGACGTTGAGGACGCTGTAGCTGCTCCACGCTTGTGCGCCGCCTTCGGAACCGAGCATCGCGAGCTCGTCGTCCGTCTTGGTGGCGGGCCGCGATCGGAAGAGCGCAAAGGATTGGAATTGGTAGATGAACTCGTCGACGATATCCCACAACCATTGGGCAGGGAGCGAGAGGGGAACAGGCCCGTCCGAATCTAGGTCGTATCCAGAGATGAGCATCCGACACATCGGACGGGATGAACGACGCACTGAGTAGATAATTGAACAGCTCGCAGCTGTTCTCGTACGAATGGAAGCGATCGTCGATGTTGGGCTGTAAGCGGGAGTAAACGTGGCGATAATAGAGCTCGCGGTAGAGGACGAGAAAGATCTGGTCGTCGTTGACGAGGGGGGCGATGATCTCTGCTTCGGGCCATTCGGTTTTGGCGTAGAATTTTTCGGTGAGACGGTTCCAGCCGGATTCGTAGGCGAGGGTGATTTCGGGGAGGTTGTTGTCCAAGACGGCTTGGTGAAAGTGGACGATGAACTGGTGGTATCGTTGGCAGAGAGACGGACGTGAAAAGGGACGACTTACGCGCTTGACGACGTCTGGGACCTGGGCAAAGGCGGTTTGCTGTGCGATCTGGGCTTGCATGGCGAGGAGGGTGGACTCGTCGAGTGCTGGGTCGTCGTAGATGTCGGTGGTGGGGTAGGACGGGATCGCGAGGGGGATGTCGACGTCGTTGATCTCGTCGTCGAGGTCGGGCTCGGCCGCCCATAGCGCTACTCGTTGGGCCGACATACTTTTTGGTTCGGGCGTACAGAGGCAGACGTTTTTCGGGTACGCGAGTTGGGTGACATAAATGGAAATTAGTTCCCATGGATCCAAGGAATCTGTCACGTCTTGGTATTCAAGGGATGGAAAACCGTGATCATGGGCGCAATTGATGCAGTTGAAACATGCGTAGGCTCAGACTAGTGTAGCCGCGACGTGTTCCAACACAGCACCAGAAAACACTGCCTCATCAAAACGCGTTCTGCTCGTTCTCAACGGAAAGATTGGGCGGTATTCAATCAGATTTGCGGGTTTGCAGAGGGGCAGTGGCAAGGAAATCAGCGCACGATAATTAGACACGCAGCCACAGAGCCAATATTGTCGCGAGGCTGAAGCAGTGCCCCGTGTGGTGTCGTGTTGTTGTCAGGCCATCTTATCTCTTCCACCTCTTAACCCTCCCCCGGGGGGGGCCCCGGCCCCCGCCCCCCGGGGGGCGCCC
>JBBPQL010001270.1:0-11346 GCA_038092515.1 Boletus subparvulus | reverse complement strand
GAGCACCGGAACCTCATTCTTGGGCCGCTCGGCCTTCCTCGCATCTGATCCTCGAGCCACTTTTGAATGGTCACGCATTTCTCGACGACCGCCGTCTTGTCCTTGTCGTCGATGTGCGCGTACTTGTCGTCGGCCGAGGTCGCTTGGGTAAAGTAGTCGTTGAGCGACGTCCGGAGTTCGGCGATGACGTACGGACGTTCTTCGGCGTCGGTCCAGCGCGACGATGGGGTCGCCGATGACCTTGAGCGCATCGAAGCGGGCCACGTGGACGGATTTGGTGGTGTCCTCGCCTTCTTCCGAGTAGAACCAGTCCTCGGCCTCCTGGAGCAACTTGCATAGTTTGGCTTTTTTCGCGGCTTGGACGTAGGGGGCGTAACGGCCCTCCAGATTGTCGCGGTTATCATAGACGTATTATTCAAGGGCGTTTTTGCGGTTCTAGAGGAGGAGGGAGTGAGTGGTGATGCGTCTATGCGGAAGTATATGATCGACGTACCTCGGTGTCTTGGACGAGCTTGTCGGCAGCGTGCATTTGGGCTTCCTGTTCTCTGAGCTTCTCGAGGATGTTCGAGTCGAGAGAAGACCCAAAGGAGGTAAACGGAACCTCGATTTTCTTGACTCGGTTCTTGTTTGGCGCGTCTGCAGGCTGTGCATTCCTCTCGCTTCTTGGTCTCCACCTCTTCGACGTATGGAGACTCGAAAGACATGATTCCATGCCAGTTCAGCCGTGTCTTGAGCTTGACACAAGAGAGTTCGCCGCTGGGATCTGCGGGGACACTCTTGGCAACAAATCGGGCGATCCAAGGGTTAATACGACCCGGAAAGCGGTCAAAACCTTGGCGGAGGGGATGGCGTTGCCACGTGGGAAGACGCCGGGCTCGGTGTCCTCGTCAAAATCCGTCTCTGAACGCTCCCGGGAGACTTCGATGGGGTGCTGGGTGTGGAACTCGCGTACACGGAGGGTGGGGCTGAAGAATGCGCAGTCGCATCGTGGGCGACGGCTTCGTCTTGGTTGAGGGTGGTTTGGTGATCTCGGTGAGGGCGGCGTCGGCTGACTGCTGTTTGTGTCCGTTTGTGTCACAGGTGTACGGATGTTCGGAAACTCCATTTCCCCGGGCCAGGTGTCGTCCTTCCTTGACTCTCAGATTCTTCGTGGGCTGTAGTCAATTATAGCTGAATAATAAATATAGTTTGAACATTGATCACGGATTGGTAGATTGGGATATGTACATGGTTACCAGTTCGTAGCAGCGGAACTGAGGGTTCTACTAGTGTACACAGTGAAGCGAAGGAAAAAATCTAGAAACAAAGTAAGTCATATTCATGCATCAGCATACCGCAGGCTTCCTCCACTATCCAGAGCAGCGCGAGCATCGATCACCCGTACATCAGCGGAGTATGTGATCAGTGCGCCTGCAGTTCGGCACCTCTCGAAATCTGATCTCTCGACGTGTCGCACATAGACGTCCTTCCGAGCGATCGCCTTCCCACAGCCCCCGCACTTCCACGTCTCTCCAAGGTGGATACTCAGGGTGTGCCTCGAAATCGACTCTTTCAACATCATCTTTCTGCAGGTGGACCAACGACAAGCAGCCTCGAGCTTCTCTCCCCCGGGCCTCCCTCCGTGCCACTTTTGGATATGTGCATTGATGGAGGACTTATCGCCTTTGATCCAAAGGTGGCACGGGGAACGATCTTCCTCCCAGAGGCATTGATGTACGTTAAGTTTTCCATTGTGTTCCGTGAGGCCCTCGAGGAGTTCTTGTTCATCGATCCATAATCCGCCATACTCAATCGCGCGGGCGCCTCGTCTGCGACGAGACGAAACCATAGAATCCTGAGGGGGCACGATACGGGAACGAGGATGTGTTTCAAGTGTTGACGTTGGGCAAGGGAACCAGTGAGGCAAAGATGGACTGAATGATTGGTTTGAAGGAAGGTGTTGTGGAATAAACGAGTCTGCGACGTGGTCGTTCGATGCACTTGGGTAGTGGGAATATGTTGCGTGCGGAAGAGATCGGTAGGTGCTCGGCTCATCGTGAAGATGATTCTTGGCATCGCGAACATCTTGCTCGACGGGGTGCGGGAGAAGGTGTCTGTCTGATGAATTCCGAGTCGGACACAGTGTCCAGGCGGGATCGAATGCGGCGTGACTATCCCAGTAGGTACCATACGGACCTGGGTTGTGGGCGGAATGGGAAGTTAACGTCATACCATCGTCATGCCTTTCTCTCTCCGCGGCGGGCGAGGATGAGGCGGGCAATGGTTCCGGGACTATCTGCATGTCAGTCGGCCTCCATAATGTGGGGTTGTGTTGTGTTTGTCTGCCATGAATTGTAAGAAGACACCAAGATTGCGCAGAATCTCACGGATACCTACTGGTTTACATGAATGGACGTAGAAAGGGCAGCACTGGGACTTGTAGAAGAAATGATTAGATGAATAAGCATGATTAGCTTGGGTGTCTTACTACACTTGATTTGCATTCCAGGGAACCGGGGTGCGCTCGGGGGTTGAATGTTCTCCAATACAAAATTGATGGAAATTCCTGGTCTCCCTGATCGAGGAATGTTGTGAGGAACAGACATTGCGTGCATGGAAGGACTACGCACGTTGTGGGGGTTAGCATCGGAAGGTTTGAAGCATGGCCGTAGTTTTGTTGCGCTTCCACAGGGTTGACCATATGTAACGTTAGACAACAGAGGGCTCACGTCTGAAATACGGTACCTCCGCATCAAAAGCCGTGTCTTGGGGAGGGAATGTGGTTAGAGAGAATCGGGATTGAGCATGGGTAGACATTGGGTGGACGGGTAGCCGGTTTGCGACTGATATCATGGCAAATGCGAAGGCGTCGCAAGCTTTTATAGATTCGCTCTTCCTCAGTTTCCTCCATGGCACGACCAGGAAAGTCCGACAAAGTTATGAAACACAAAATTGGAGATCGTGCGGCGTGTGAAGCCTATGCTGTACCCCGAGTTATTGAAACCATTTAACAAAGTTCCCCGGACGGGCCGGAGCTCGGGCGAAGCCGGCGGCACCTTGCTTGAGCGTTTGAGGGCCCACTCAGCAGGGAATCCTAAGTTGTGGGTATAGTTTCCATCCATTATATCATATTAAACGTTCAACCTAGCAACTACAGTGCGGAGCTGTTAGGATCAGCTTCAAACGGGCAACTGTGTGTCACCGGGACCGAACAACTCGCGAACTCGATTACACGGGCTATTTAACACATTTCAAGAGCGCATAGGCAACATGCTTTTGATTATAATCAGTGCCAGACACCGTCCTTGAGTGTACATCGAGGTTATGCTCACGAACGAACCCACCAGGATAGCTACTGGATATGTACAGATGATTAATGGAATATTTAATCATCTATTCATTTCGTACCCAAGCAATCTGATACGCAACATGAAGATACGTGTTTGATGCCAACATGACCATGCGGTCCGTGATCAAACAACGCACCTCGAATGCGGGCGAGCATCGGTGTTCTTCTCAAGTCGTTATCTGACTGCGACAGAGCTAGCACACTCACCTCTCCGACGGCAGTCGCATGTTCCCCAAATGGCATGCTCCGAGTCTGGCAGTCGCTCAGGTCGAACACCGCACTTGCCCACTCACCTAGCACACACATGTCGGAAGGAAGGGTGGCACCCCTGAGGGGCGATATAGCATGCCAACGCAGGAGCGGAGGGACGACTTTTAACTCTCTCCTGGTGAGGTTGTGACGCAATTACTCTGCCTTCTCGGAATATTATCAACCAACCGACCGTCTTCACCATTGGATGGCAAAGCCTGGAATAATCAAAAAAAAAATAGATGCAAGCGCTTGTATTCGCGAAGAGCGTCGGCAATCATTTATTTTAACGGAACGCGATCAAGCGGCGATTGGTGTTTTCCTAAGTTACCGGGGCTTATTCCTACTCGTTCCCCCGTTGAGCACCCCTTAACAACCCCCACAACATTGATATCTTTCTAGTTTATCTCTCCTCCTTCAATGTGTTCATTTCATCGGCCGCTTGGACTGCATCTGCCACCAACCTGCCACACATACCACTTTCGTGGTGGATTTTTCTCATGCAACGGTCCTAGTGGCAGGCCATGCCCATTATCTGCCACCCAGACCGCCCAAGGCGTCGAACGTGCGTTTCCTGATTGGCCGAGCGCTCTGTTATCTTGTATTCTTAGTGACTATCACGAAAGCTCCGTAACTCTACAGCAAATGCCTGTGGCAGGATAAACAAGGGCAAAGATGTAGGGTCCTAGTTTGTCATTTAGATGCCGGCGTGATACACGAGGACTATGAGGATAGGGCCCAGTATTTGCTTCACGTGGAAAGCCTTCCGTCCTAGCTTGTGAGGATTCCAGTTTTGTGCCATTTGCTGTAGCTGCGGTCCGACATTACTTCCAGGAACGGTCTGTGCAGTGCCCCTGATGTCATTGTATGCTATAAGCCAAGGCTATTATCTGACCTCCATGTCGTCCTACCCCTCCGCCCAACAACTTTAACTTCGAGGCTCCACTATTCTCGAGTTCTCTCCGTCTCTGTGTCTCTCAAGAATCATCGCCGTATTGATTGCAGTCGGTCCTCCAAATTGAGACTTCCTCGGTTCAATTGATTCCT
Source organism: Boletus subparvulus (assembly GCA_038092515.1). Taxonomy (NCBI): domain Eukaryota; kingdom Fungi; phylum Basidiomycota; class Agaricomycetes; order Boletales; family Boletaceae; genus Boletus; species Boletus subparvulus. Next base: position 6,722 of record JBBPQL010001270.1, on the reverse strand, counting down.
AGGTAATCACCTTTCGCTGCTCTCTTTCGACACGCTTCCTACTCATTTGACTTTGCGAACTCCAGATCCACGTCGCGTCGCAGCTTCGCGTACGAAGATTGCTGCACTGCCACACCACGGTCATCGATCGCAGTCGTGAGTCAATCGATCGATCGATTCGGTTTGGAGTCCCGACTTCCTTGGAGACTTCATTCCGCTGTCAATGTCAAGACCATTACTTTCAGAGTGTTTGATTAGATACGGGAATGCTCCTTACTAACTACAGGTTCCACTGGCACTCCCGCTGCGTCGAAAGTTATACCCATCAATGTATTATCGTGGCGGAAAATGAAGCCATCTTCTACTATCACAATCCACAAGATTGATAAGCGAGATCCGATGGCCTAAAGTACTAGATGAGCTCAAACTGGCGTATCAGATGATCGTTTCAGGTTCCCGACACATAGAAGTGAAGTTAATGAACCTTTGAAGTGATGCATCGCGATATTCTTTTTTTTTTCAACTTATCTCCATAACTGCTAATCGGGACAGCCATTGGCAGGTCTCGTCAGTAAATTCCATTGCCTTTGAACATTCACGGGGCAGAACAGCAGCAGTTCCCAAGTATTCCATGTGAGGTCAGCGAATGTGATTGACAACATATATACAAAGTAGGAAATGATGGAAAAAGGGAAGGAGTCTGACCATCAATCATCTGCATAGCGATCTTCGCCGTCTCGCCGCAACGTCTGGGTGTGCCAATAACCCTGCGCTCTGTGCCATACACCGTCGCTGCACCCGCATCTCGATAAACCTTACCCTTCCGAATATGCATCATACACATTCTTCCGGAAAAATTGCTGGTTGCAATCGTTGCAATGAAACCCTTCCTCGAGATGAACAGTCACAACGCGGCGGTTGATCGGGGCTTTTGGCATCACTTTACTAGTGCACCCATCCCACAGACATGTGGCCGTGCTGTCCGCATGGCCCTGCGCATGTCACCTCCGGATGTGAGCACCGACACGGGATCTGGAGCTAATGATTCACATCCCGCAGCGGTTGCAGGACTTGGCCCGTTGACACTCATGGACGCTGATCGTATTATTTCCCTGGCTTGCGCCAGAATAGAGATCGTCTTTGTCGACCCAAAACCCTTCGGTGTTAATTGCACAAACACGTTGGCAACTTCGGCGACCTGAGCCCTTCTTCTCCGGGGGACAGTAGAGCACAAGAGGTTGTGTCTCGTCACTAGAAAAACCCGCGCGGCCTTCGGTAAAGCCTGAGCCGGAGAGGACGATGATACCAGCACGCTATTCCTGTTGTGCATGGAGAATGGCCTAGGGTTTTGGTGTCATATCGAGTGCCAGTGTCCGATAGGGAGCCGAAGTTTCTGTGAAATCATTGGAACCACCTTGATTCGCATTATCGAATGGAACGACACCGGCACCAGAATAGCATACCAGTCAAGAGAGGAAGCGAGGCATGGGACCTCACGCCCACCAACGGAAGGTGTGATCCTGAAGGCGCGTATGGGGCGACAAACCTCAGAGACAGTGACCACACCCTTGTGCCCAACAAGACAGATGCTCGTCTATGAAGCTGTGAACAATGTCAATACGGCCAAGATTTGCGAACTACCCGTCATTTTGACCTGAAGCCAATCAATCGGTATCGTATGTCTGTGTCCTGCGTTAACAAGGAGCGAACCATGACATTTAAGACTTGCCTATTTCCAACGTAATGGACTTGAAGATCTAGACCAGGTCGAACACTCGAATCAGGGTACACCATAGACGACTCCGACGCAAGCGTTCCATGGAGAAATGAAGAATCCGAAGCTAGTGGCATGGGTTGCAGAAGCCATGGCTTCGACGAAGATCATGATAAAGATTCGTTCAACCTGTCATCAAATACGAGGGGAGGAGCATCGTTGGTAAGTGCTATATCGGGGACGACAGTCTCCATGGGATTCACCTCATATATGGGCCATTATGAAGCCAAACCAATCGACATCAATCGACGCGCCCTGTGATATGCGACAGCAGAAACGTAATAGTTAGAGCGCTCAGGCAGTTTCAACAATGCCAAGTGACAGAGCGACTGTAAGGGTCGAGATTCGAAACTCTCCATTGTAACACAAATGATATTTGCTGAAACTGCATGAGTGAATAATCGACTAATCTGACTGAAATGCCGCCAAAATGATGTGACCCCGAGACAGGTAAGCGACGGTGGTCAAGCCGGGTGTGAACGGCAGGTGCATGCCAGCAGTTGTAATTAAGTGTGTAGTGTGGAATTCGTGCTCTTCTCTCACGATGTGCGAAATGAGTCCTAACTTCCCTTTGACGAGTTGCGATGTTGTGTTCGACTCCTCGAGTAGCAATGGGATACGAAGTAAGGTCCGCGCCTACCTTTGGCATTGCTTCAGTAGATGATCGAGGGAGGCTGCTGTCAGTTTGGAGGCTTGTGAATTTGTCTCAATACATAATGACCGTACAAGGCGGCGCCCTGCAGATCATCTTCATCAAGGATCCAGACTCGGGTTGACCAGCATCTCTTACCGGTCTCAGGATTATATGCCCGAGATGCCCTTGTAGCGGCGAAGTTACGCGAAGCTGGAGCCCCAGACTCTTCGGGAAGGCCGGCAAGTCCGAATGGGCGGAATTCTGAGGGAAAAGGTTTCTTGCCAGTGGACTGGGCGGGTGGCACCGTCTCTGTCCCCGTGCCACCCTACTAACGGGGATGCGACTAACCTGAGACCGAGTTCTGGCAGTGGCGATGGCTGTTGGACTTGCTGCTTCCTCAGGCTGTCAACGTGGCTCGGAAATTGATAGTTCCGTCAAGTCTTGGCGGTCAAGTGGCCAGCGTTGTCGTAATGCCACAGCAAATATCTATACTCTGATTGGCCAGTAGCCGGCGTTCAGTACTGCTGTATGGGAATACATTGCACACACTTGCCATCCTCAGGCTCTGCAACAAGTCTCATTAAGGAGATATTCGGTGGTCAGCTACAGCTTCGCACGCTTCAATTGTGGTCCATTTTGTTCGGTTCATCTGTCTACAGGAATACACAGGTCGTGCTACCCTCATAAACAAACGATTTCTCCGAAAAAGAGCATCGAGTTACTTCCTCAACCGATTTCATCAAGCATGGCTCACGTGATTCAGACGGTCAATTTCGACTGCAGCGAATGTAATGTGGCCAATTTTCGTGTGCTTTGATATGATACTAATGATAGTTCATATCAGTGAACAATAACTTTTGGTCATTCAACTGCCGGTACTGAGGACTTGGATACTTGCATAGTGTTTTCTGGATGCTGTGTCAAGCCTACCGTTGGTACCGTTGTGCCACAAGTTGAACATCAGACGTAAGTCACTTAGTATTTCCCCTAGTAAGCGCCAAGTAACATAGAACATCATTTGTAGATTCTCTGCAGACCAATCTACCAGATAAATGGCTTTAAGATGCAAGACGCGCAAAGTATGCAATGAAAACGTGAATACTCGAAGGCATAGGCAGGAAATAGGGTCAACGATAGGCTCGGGAATAATATGGTAAGTCTGCAACGGATCACGATGCCGGAGGTATCTATGCATGCATCCTTCTGATATGTTTCCTCCAGGTGTCCCGGCGCGAGAAAGACTTGCCAGCGGGACAGTACTGGCAATGGTAGCGCAGGGGGTAATGGATATCGACGTGCCGAGGAAAGCTTCCTCGCTTTCTTGGCATGTTACACGCTGAACCCATCTTGGAATCCAATAGTCGACAAATGATCATTGCGCCTGAATCACCCGAAACTTGGTGTTTTTCAGCAAGGTGACGAAGGAATGCTGGCCTGTCAGGTGCAATGTGGTCACATTGGACACTCGAATGTAGATGCCAGGAGCACTGATATAATTCGTGTTCCGAGTGTACCATTGGGTCCGTGTGAGAATCAATAGATGAGACTTCCGGCGAAGGGAGCTGGGAACTCGGGCTAGCGCCAGGGACGGAGGAAGTGAGCATCGGGTTTGTTGGGCTATTGTTCGTATGATGTTCTTCCAGCTGATGTGAGTGTTGCAACAGAGTCTGAAAATCCGGATCCTGGTCGAGAAGAAGGTTCAATGCCAACTCGCTGGCGTGGGTAAGAACACTAACGATACTACTCTCGGACTGCATTGTATTCGCAAAGGACTCCCCCACCGTCGATGACCACCTGTAAATGACCCCAACGTGAGGCTCTGTATGCTGGTATTGCAAAAAAAACTGACGAATTCATATCAAAATTCATAACCTCAGGCGGCTCGCTGAATCGGACCCATCAGAAGTCGCCACAGTGAAGAAGTAAAGTATCCTTACCCTCCAAGGGGGAGGTTGCCGTGTGTCAATTCTTGAAGGAATGTCATGTATAGGTCGCTGAGGGTTTCAGGGACAACGGAGTCGGTGTCCAGCGAATCCATGTTGATCACCTCGAGAGTACGTTGGATAACGATGGGCTACTTATTACCGTTTCACCTAGGTATAAATATGCGCCCAGGTTGCGTACCTTGGCAGGATGGCACTTTTCCGTAGAAGGTTCTGCACGGAAGGAATAGTGGACGCTCAAATACCCACTATTGGGGGGGCATGCGCGGAGAAATAAGGTTTCTGACCGTTACAATACGATTTTCTGTGGAAATGACACTGCCTGTTTCTTTTCGCCGAAGAAGCGAGTGGTTAGTGGCCCCAGGTCTTTTGTGGGTCAGCACTAATTGGGCCGTCCAGATTTCCAGCTGGATCCAGTCTGTCATGGTGAGATGCGACACCGGGACTTGTGATATAGTGATCCACCAACTACGTCGCATCTTCTTCAGGGCCCTGCGCGACGGGACCATTACCACACCGCAAAACGCACAGCAATTGGGTGCGTGTCGCGGCGCTCCGCGGGCCTTCATTGGTCCCCCGCCGTCAGGCTCTTCATCAAGTGGACAAGCATAGCAAAAATGCCTTACCCGTCCAGTGAGCTACCACATGCCTACGCTCTGTGAGCCCTACGTGACGTCATAATGCGCAGTATCCCCAACGCCCCGACGGAGGATTGTTATACGGGCCTCGAATCCCCCTCGATGCATCTACATGGTACGCTCTTTAACAATTGCTTTTCGGGAGAATTGCACCCACGATTCAGATTGGGTCAAGGCATTTCGACGATCGTTGATCACTTGCGGTTCTTAAATTCCAGAAGACACGGCTGTTCTTGTGTTCGAAAGCGTCCATAATATCGGTAAGCCCCAGTCCATTTCCGAAGGATAGTACTAATGTCGGACCCACCACATATCAGCCGTATGTACCCTGACGATCGATGTGATCTTTGGCGATCCGGGCAATATGGATCTGCGGTAGCTTAGAACGTCCTCAGTCAATTCACGCCCCCATTTTTTTCCGCTCAAGGTGGCACTGCGCCAAGTCTCCACGCTTATCCGACCAACGCTCTGCCGACACGAGGCGGAAGGCGGCGGCCACCTCGGCTCTATCTCACTGCCGATCGCCTTTTTTGAGGTACTACTGGCCGGTAACCACACAAATAATTGAATAGACCCCAGCGGAATCGCGGCACACCGCTGCACAGAGTTTTAAAGTTAAGTTGAATGCACCTGAGATAATGACTGAACCTTGTCCGCCTCCAAGAATAGCGCGTTCGTGTTATTTTTCTCCGTAGATCGCAAGTATGCCACGCGGTGGTGCAGATCTCTAAACCCGATGGTCGCTCTATTGGTTTTGCGTACAGACGTTCATTCTCCAACGGCTCAACGAGAGCCTCCCGCGGCCTTGATCGATTATAGGATTCGCGGGCAGCTACAAACCAAGTCACTTGGTCCGAGCGTGGATTATGCTGACAACGGCGACACCAAGGTACATGGCAGGCGGATCACGCCGACCAACGCCGCAAGTACAACTACAGAGACCGGGTGGTTCCCTTCCCAGCACGCCGCCTCGCTTGATTTGGGTCCTACGGAAGCAAAAAAAAAAGTTGGGGTGTCGACTACACCAACACGTGTAATTTATACCCCAACCTTGAATGGAATGGGGAATTGTGGCAGCACCGTGAGTGCCAAGAGTGACCGTCAGCATTGCACAGGAAATATTGTTTCTGCCCGAAGAGTCTCATCATACAGCAATACCACAATGTACACATAGCTCATGCGTTGGATGTGGATGCCAGCGTATTGTAGCCTACTAGATGAGCAAACAGAACCGCGGGTAGTTAGTGCTGTTTTTTCATGTGGGCACGCATAGAGTCCTTGCGAGAGAAGGGCCTGCCACACTCAGTGCAGAGAACTTTACAACCAGCGTGGATCTCGATGTGACGCTTAATCCCGTCCCTGCGGCATCTTTTACCGCAGCACCCTCTGGCCGTCAACCACTGACAATCCAGCTTCCGTGCGGCAGGTCCTTGTACGTCGTGCGCGTGGTTTAGGTGGTCTATCAAGTCGTCGACGTTGGCGAAGCCTTGGCCGCAAAGTATACCGTCCGTAAACCACTGGCATTGATAATTATCGTTGTTTGTTGTCGCAGCCATCCTACACAACTCTATCAGCAATCCGGCAAAAACGAAGAGAACGAGGACCGCACCCAGCGGTGGAAGGCTCTCCGCCTGTTACTTGGTTCGCGTTGTGCAACAATGCCTGTTGATGCTACAAGCTCATGAGCGCGGGCCCAGAATAAAAGATAAACTGCTAGCTTACTTCTGACCCCCAGTCGGTGTTGTATCCTCCGT
>JBBPQL010001269.1:0-11347 GCA_038092515.1 Boletus subparvulus | reverse complement strand
AGGTCTGATGAGACTATTCGAAACAGGTGGGCGTAGGAAGAGATTTCTGCACCCTGTTACCTGCTTTGTCTCACCAGCTTGAGATAATACCCCGCTCGCCACCTCGCTTCGCTCGGCGGCTCGCTCCTCCTAACCTAACTTGGCAGGCATGGCGTGGTCCTTGGACACACGCGCAGCAGGGACGGAGGCGGCAGCCTGGGCCTTTGCTGCAGCGAAGGCGGCCATGGTGTCCTTGAGCATCTTGCCAGAGTTGTCGACGCTGAACATGGCAAGGAGGGCCTTCTGAGTGGTGGGACGCGAGGGGAGGCCGATTTCGCTGAGTTGTACCTCGAGGTTGAGGAAGGAGGGGTAGTGGGACCAGGTCATGTAGACGACCTGAGGACGTCACGGGGGGTGAGCAAGGACGCGCGAAGAGGGAGGGAACGGGAACTGACGGCACGGACAGCCAACTTACGGCGGTGCTCTTTGATGTCGGGGTGAGCGTATATGGCGCGAATCTGAGCGGCGGTGGACGATCTGGGGTTCCAGAATTTGCCATGGACGTCGACCATGTAAACGAGCGGTTCCCACCATGAGGCGACCTGAAAACGGAGAGGTGGGTGAGGGCGAAGGGAGAGAAGAGGGAGGGGGAGGCAAGAGAGTGCACTCGGCACATTTCGAGAGGAGGAGGGAATGTGTGAAAGAGAAGGGAGGGAAGACGTACCTCCTCGAGGGCGTGCTGGATGGGGTCGAGGAGACGGACCAAGTGGGCGAACACGGAGCGGGACATGAAAGGGACTAGAAGGAGGGAGTGGTCGGTGTCGAGGTCGCTGCGAACGAAACGGAGAAGTTTGATCTTGGCGACGCAGGCGGTGAGAGCGACACGCTCTTTCGGCGAGACCCTGTCGGGAAGGACGCCGCTCTCCTCGAGTTCCAGTAGGATGGCAGGGATGTCGTCGATGAGAGCACCGAGGTACTCGTCGAGGGCGGTGCGCCAGCGAGTGGAACGGAAATTGCAAAAGAGGTGGTGTACAGAGGTGGCGGGACCGAGATGACGGAGGAATGCCTTGTCGATGCGCTCGAGGATTGCGAAGAGGAGGGCGACGGGCACCTTCGTCTTCGCTCTGACAAGGCCGTTCCAGAGTTTCTTGAGGTCGTTCGCGGCAGTGGAGCGGCCCTCCTCCGTATCGCCATCCCTGGCCTCCTCGACGAGGGCGTCGACGGCGGACTCATCAACAAAGACGTCGTTGAAGCACTGCGCGGCGATGAACTGCATGGCGCTGGACAGCAACGAAAGCAGCTGAGAGAAGAAGGTGAGGGGGACGGAAGGGACAGAGAGGAGCGAGAAAGACGCACCCCGCCGATGGGACCCAGCATGAGGTTGGAGAAACGAGCGAACTTCATGTCGCCCTTGGCGTCGAAGAGATGGAGTCCGAGGGACTGCATGGCGTCGAGGAAGCCCCATACGTAGTCTTGAATGAGCAACTCGTGCCACCTCATGAGAACGCCGGAGACGAGGGGCAGGCGTTCGATGGTCCTGTGAGTGATGCCGTCGGCGGCGTACTTGCGAAAGGTCGCGACGAGACCCTCCTCGGGGGTTTCCCTGTAGACGTGGTGATTCTCGTTTTGGGCAAGATGGAGACCGAGTCGTTGGTCAATGAGTGCTGTGGACGGCATGAGCGACGTGCACATTTCGGGGACACAGAGGAATGTGCGAAGAGGAGGGGGAGGACTCACTGGGGTCGTAGAGGACGACGAGCCATTGACCAGCGAAGGCGAGGGTGGCCTCGAGCCTCTCGCGCTTCGGCTCGTTGACCCGAGTGTCGTAGTCGAGCTCGTCCTGGTCGGCATTGTCGGCGCTGGCCCTGGCCTCGACGCGCTTGCTCTCGCGGACGAGCTCCTCGTGCTGGCGGGCCTGAAGGACGAGCCACTGCTTGAGGGCGCAGAGGCGGTGCTGACCGCCGGCAGCAACAAGGAAACCCTTGCCGAGTGCGGCAGGGGCGATCTGGAGGACGGGCAGGGCGAGAGTGGGCTCTGGGTCGACGGCGAAGGAACCCGGAAGGACATTGTCGGGGGAGACGACGACAGGAATGGCGCGAGTCAAGGAGAAACGGTCGAGGCCCCACATGAGGAAAGACTGGAGGAGCTTCGCGACCTCGGAGTTGTCGACGGCACGGAAATTCCAAGTGCCGAACGAGAGGTCGTCACGGTGCTTGATGAGGTCGAGGCGAGCGTACCCCCAGACGGCGTTCTTCGCCCTGTCGTCGAGGGACTGCTTCTCGGTAACTGATGCCTCGAGCTTCCCAACACCGCCGGCGAAGCCTTCATCAAACTGGAAAGGGGCATTTTTCTGGACGACTGGTGAGCGACGGCGACGGCGGGCTCGACTGACTACAAGGACTCGTACCTTGGTGGGTTTTCCCTTTTTCTTCGACGGTGCGGGCATGGAGGGGAGTGGGAGGAGAGCACGAGCGTGAGGAGAGCGTGCCAAGGACGGGGAGACACGCGGGGGAGAGTAAGTAAGCGGGGACCGCCAAACAATCGAGTACGTACGGTCGAGGTAGTGGGGCCACCGCGAGCGCTGAGAGAGATCGGAGGAGCGCATCGTCGCATGTCTCGCACACATTTCCTTCCGGTACCTTTGGAAATGTGTGGACCAGCCTGTGCGCACATTGACGAACCTGGTGAGTTGCACATTTCCAGCACTGTTGGAAATGTGCGGCTGAGTGGGCTGTGGGCTGGTCACACATTTCCAACACCATTGGAAATGTGCGGCCGAGCGTGCCGTGGGCTAGTCGCACATTTCCAACACCATTGGAAATGTGCAGCCGAGCGTGCCGTGGGCTAGTCACACATTTCCAACACCATTGGAAATGTGCGGCTAAGTGTGCTGTGGGCTAGTCACACATTTCCAGCAGTGCTGGAAATGTGCGGCCCAGCGGGCCGTTGTTTTAACCATGGTTCGCACATTTCCAGAGGTGCTGGAAATGTGCGACCTAGTGGCCTGTCGTACAATGTCACTTCCTGATGTACTCGTTTGCACATATATAAGACTGCTGGAAATGTGCAATTCACTACCGTGCCTAATACATAGATCTGACATCGTCTCTTCGCAGCGTCTATATGTCTCATCGTTTAGCATCGTTCGTACATCTTATGGACTACATCGTTTCGTTGGCAGTCCGTCCCCTTGCTCTGTTTTCACGCATCTCCATTCACGATGCCTGCCATCCAACCATCCTCACCTGCCTCTCACTCGTCCATCCTGCCTGGTGTCCAAAGACCTGCCGGGTGACGCCTTGCTGACGGCATGGATCGACTTGCCTGGTCAAATGCCCTCACCTCCGTGCCCATCTCTCCTTCCTCGTTTCCCCGTCAGGCCAGATCTGGTGCGCCCTGCTCAGACTCCTCGTATTCTTGCAATAACGACAGATCAAGTGCAACCGTGCCTTCCCTCTCGAGGTAGCGAACCTCGTCTAAGGTATCACTCCCTCGGTCGTTGGAGGACGGTGCGTCCATGGTATGAGCCCGCGATGTGGTTGCAAGCGCTCTATTCTGTTCTCGTACGTGCGGTCCACGTACCCACTCACAATGCTTGGCGCATGTTCCAGGCAAATTCACGCTCCCCCCTCGTCGCCGTGACTCCCGTTTTGCACATTTCGTTGCATGGGAAAAATGTGTTGGGCACACGATCGAGTTGCAATATAGCTACAGGACGTCGTCGATCTAATATGCCCTGGAGACCTTCCTATTGCGGCCTCCTCGCAGAGCGTCCGCGCTCACATATTGGACCTCGGGCACGTCCTGCTCCCATTCCCTCTGACCTCGCTTCGAACTGCTGCCTTCCCTGCCGGATCCAGACGGTTCGGCCATGCCTTCGCTGCGACGTGTGAGATAGCCGTTCTCGCTGAGCTGGTCCGCTGTACTCGAACCCATCATGTATTGTATTGCGTCGTAACCGCCGTATTTGGCATCACCCTTGAGTCGTCGCACGACGTTGTCGCGCAATGAGATGATGGCAGCGGGCGCCAGCGGTACCACGTCCTGACCCCAGACTGGGCCCGTGAAGGCCTTGCCCTTGTTCGGCGTCGCGAGACCTAGTCGACACAATAAAAATGCGGTGACCCCTTTCGAATCTGAAAGGGAGGGGGGAGGGCAATGAGGCTGGACGTCTCATGTGTGCGTCCGGGAGTGACTCACTATACTTGGTGAACCACTTCGCATTGTTCGTCGTCTTGTCTCGAGTGCGACGCGAGATGGGGGACTCGTGGTCGTAAAGACAGATGATGTACCATGTGAGCATGCGAACGAAGACCTCCTTGTCGTTCACCCCCTTTCCGTTGTTCTTGTTCGCCTTCTTGACCCAAGCCAGCGTCCGTATGTAGCCGATGAAGTGGGCCTGGACTTCAGGCCTGTTCTCCCTCACATCCGCATCGCTGGCAAAGATGGCGGGCAGTAGGCCTGCACAGGCGATGGATGCGAGGAGGGCGAGGAGGTGGAGCGGGTTGTCGGGATCGTACGAGCTGCGGGCATACTCGAATGCCTCCAGAATGTAGGGCTTGACGCCCTGTTCCTCCGGGCCACCTGTCACGAGGTGCTCGTTCGGCAGCACGGTCTTGTGCAACACAGAGTGGAACGTCTTCAGTTTGACCTCCATGACGGACCAAGCGCCGATGGGCTCAGCTGCGACCATCCTGAGTGACGTTTGACGGGTGAGCGCTGCGGACGTCCGGGTCCCTGCTGATGCTGCAGTGGAGGCAGGAGGCCTCTTGGGGTCCTTTGAACCCAACCTCATCCAGACGTCGTGGACCACCCTCCGGGAAGGTGCACCCGGCCCGGGTGCTGGCAGGGCGGACCACGGCACCTGGTGGATTCTGAGGCGGTGACAGGTTGCCACGAAGCCTCGTTCAACGAGGGCGTCGACGTCCTCCTTCTTGAAGCCAAGACGAGTGCGAGCGAACGAGATGACCTCCCGTATGGCTGCGCGGGCAACATGCAGAAAGTGTCCGTCTGCGATGAACGGCGGGCAGCGCCGTGGGCGGTCCTTGTCGCAGTGGGTCATGAGGTCCTTGATGAATTGCGCAAGGGGCATGCTGTCGGGCTTAGATTTTCCGAGTACCATGTCGCCGTCGAGGGGCACGACGACCGCCTCAAGGAGAAGGGGCAGGGTGTCATTGTCGATGGAGAGCGGATGGGGGCAGTCCAGCCAAGCGGCGAGTGCTCTTTTGCGCTTTCGGGCGACAGCAGCGTCTGGTCCCCCTTCAGCGATGATGGGGGTGAGCTCCTCCAGGACAGTGTTCTGCACGAGGGTGGTCATGTCCCTGACGAGACTCCTGAGGGCGACCTCTGCGGCGTAGCTGGCAAGACGGAGGCCGTCGTCCTCCTGGCGGTTGGGATACCCCTCGTGGGGCATGTGCTCCATGGCGACGGCGATGGTGAAGGCTGCGAGATAGCTCTGACCCGAGGGGGCGGGCGTCAGAGCAGGAAATGTGCGAACGGAGGGGGCTCACCGCAAAGTGGCCCTTGCCATAGGTGAGCTCCTGGGAGCGCTGAGAGGCGGTGAGCGGGAGTCGAGTGATGGGATGGATGGGCCATCTGTCTCTCTGGACGGTGACGATGCCCGCGGAGAGGGACCCAGCAGGAATGAAGGTGTCAGCGATGCAGGGGAGGCCGTCGTTGAGGACGGAGAGTCCAAGCCAGGCGCGGTCCATGAGGGCGCGGGTCAGCACGCGGGCACTGCCGGTGTGGGCGTAGTTGAGGGTGCGTTCGAGCATGGCGACCATCTCGAGGGCGCACAGGTCGACGACATGTCCGGGTCTGAGGACGGGTTCGACGGAGGCCCAGAGACGTTCTATGAGACACGTGAGCGGATACGTGGCACACTGGAACAGGTCAGGAACGACCTATGGTAAGTTTCTGATGAGCTGTTTGGGGGGGGGGTGAAAGGACAAAACGGAAGCACGCACGTCCTTTTTGAACACAACGCAGACATCCTTGATGGGTCTGAGGACGGAGGCGTGGGCCCACGTCCTGGCGAGGGGCTTGATGACTTCTCTGAAGACGACGCTGCGAAAGAAGAGGGTGAGAAAAGCGAGCATGAGGTGCCACTGCCCATTTCAGGACACGGGCCAGAGAGGTGCGGTGCACAAGGCCAGCGCGCACATTTCGAACGTGTCAGGAAATGTGCATGGAGAGGGAGGGGGGAAGAGACTGACTCGCCGAATTTCTTTGTGGCAGGGAGGCTCTGTACGTCGAGCTGGTAGGTGTTCTCGAAGCGCATGGACTGGGGCTGATTGTCGCCCTCGACCTTCTCTGCGAAGCGTTGGTGGGGGAGAGCGATGCGGGCCCTGTCCACGGCGCGTTGCCAGCGGTTCTTCATGGGGGTGGTCTGGGCGGTGCATCCTGCGAGGGCACTGGTGAGGACGCCCAATTGTACTTCGTGAAACTTGGCGGCATCCCTGACGCGATGGGATATGGCGTTGTATATCTGGGACGATATGGAGTGTAGCAGGCGAGGTGCCATGGTAGCATGGTCCTGATCGAGGTCGAGGTCGCTGTCGCTGTCGTCGCTTCTGCCTTGGTCGTGCCCACAATGACGGTCCTCACTGCCAGGTCGTCGTCGTGGGCCTGGACCTCCTTCTGGGTGGAGCGCAGGGTGAGCGCAGAGCTGGGCGTCGAGCAGGTCCAACCTGCGTTGGAAGGCGGAGACCACGCCGTCGGCCTGTATGTTGCCATATTTCCTGGTGAAGGCGAGGGGGTAGAGGGTATATTTGACAGGCCGATCGGCATCGATGTTGGCGAAGGGGTCATACGAGGGGAGTGGCTCGAAGAGGGCATGGACTCTGGAGAGGTCGAGGAGGGAGCCTGTGTCGATGAAGTCGGTGATGCCACGCCTGATGAGGCGGTATCCGTCGGGGGTGTAGACGTGGATCTCATTCCCGTCGACATCGAGGACGGGAAGGGCGTCCAGGTCGACCTGCTGGCGCACGTCGTCCTCGCCGTCAGGACTGTCGTAGACGAGCGAGAGGGTTGGCAGCGACAAGCTGAGCGACGGGCACGTCGTTCCACTCCTGGACCTCCATGTGACTGGAGGAAGGAGGTGTCAGCAAAGGAGAAGGAAGGGAGGGAACGGCGTAGGACTGACTTGATGTGGGTGGCGATGGAGAACCTGAAGAGCTTGATGTGGGCATAGCTGCGGTCCCTCTTCCAGTTCCTGGCCTCGACATCGACCATGTCGGGATGGAGGATCTGCTGGTTCTGTCCGTACATCAAGGCGATGGCGACAGGGGTGTTGTCGAGGAGGAAGCGGTCGGTCTTCCACGCATGGGGTGCACAGTCGACCCAGTCGACCCATTCCTCGAGGAAGAGGTCGTGGAGGGCCTTGACGTCGCGCAGCCTGAGGTCGACGGTGCGACGCTGTTCGCCGGGCCTGCTGCTGTTGAAATATGCAGGGGTGAGCACAGACCCTGGATGCGCACGTTTCGAGACGTGCGGGAAACGTGTGATTCGAGGGATGCTTACAATATTTCGGTGGCCGAGTTCACCTCGCGGCGGGTGAGGGGCTCTGGATACGTCTCCCTGCAGGAGAAGTCCCTGAGCCTGAGGGTGGAGAAGGCGTGGGCAAAGAACATGACGAGCATGAGGGCGTGGGTGGTGGTCATGGCGGAGGTGGGGGCGTCGAGACGGGGCCATGCCCCAGTAGCGTTGAGAGGATGGTCCGGGACGAGCCACTCGTTGGGCACCATGGAGATCCAGGCGTGCTCCTCCATGCGCCTGCTGACGAAGAGCATGCGTCCCCTGTTGTCGAAGGGAAGACGGGTGGCCTTGTTCCTGTCTGGCCAGAGACGCTGGATGAGGGAGAAGTCGAACTGGACGCGCCAGGTGTGGTCCATGCGATGCCGGGAAGAAGGGCGTCGAGGCCGCGACGTGCGCCGACGTACATGGTGTGGTCGAGGTAGTGGGGGCCCACGCCGACGGAGACGTTGGGATGGTCGACGTCGACACGGCGATGAGGGTCGACCTCGAGACGACGACGCCTGGAGAGGAGTCGCATGGCGCCTCTGGCATCGCCCTTGGCCCAGAGGTTGCGCAAGAGGTCGAACCTGACGGTCTTGACGCGTTCGGCATGGAAGAGGGCGACGTGGTCGGATCTATGTTCATCGCTGTGGTCGTATATAGCTGCCTCGACGGCACGCTGGGCAGGGGCGTCGAGCGACTCGAGAGCGGAGGGAACGTCGGTGGCATCGAAGGGGGCGTCCTGCTCGCCTTCATCTGGGAGTTCTTCGCTACGAGGGAAGAGAACGAGGGTCAGTCGTTAGAGAGAGAACGAGGCGCAGGACGAGCTCACCGCAACGGCTGCCAGAACTCGTTCTCGCTCTGCACGTCGTTGATATCGATCTCGTTGTCAGACATCAAGCTGGAGTCGCAAGTTAGGTTACTGAAATGGAAAGAGAGGAAGCAAGAAACACGACGACAAACGGCGCAGGTCGGCGGAGCCTCATTGTCTGCCAAGGCAGGGGCAAGAGAGGGGATTGGACCGCGAAGGGCGAAGAGACAGTCCAGGTGCTGGGTCCATATGCAGGGTTGAAGGAAGCGACATAGCAGGGGTCACGGGAGGAAGCTGAGTGTCGTCATATGTGATCCAGCTCTTCATGCTCACATATTTCCAGCAGTCTGGTAAATGTGTGATCCTCTTGTCGTTGCACATTTCCAGGACGCATGGAAATGTGAGATCTCATCGTCACACAACCCCCAGATCCATGGAAATGTGCAATGCACATCTCATCCTCGCACATTCTCCGGACCTCTAGAAATGTATGGTGCTCTCGTCGCCCCACATTTCCGGAGGTCCTGGAAATGTGCTGTCCTGATTCATAACACGGAAACACGTCGCACCGTATCTCAGCCTGAACGATCTGCATCAACCTATATCTTACTATCACACAATATGATCGTTCTCCATCGTTGAATCAGCCTTGGAATGGTCAAATAGTATTCAAAATCCTTATTGTTCCAGTACATATGTTGCGGAACACTCAACCATACTACATACATACCTTACATGTCGAGTACGTCACAGCCATGAATGAACATTGTGCTCAGCATCCGGCGTTGTGTCCAGTGTGGCTGGTTGCCCGCTGGGGTGTGTCGCTGAGGTCATAGCAGTAGCTGTTGGGGTGCGTCACAGGTCGGCGGACGTCCCTCGTTGGCATGGCAGGGGGGCTGGGTCCTATTGTGTGGCTTTTATTGTCAGTATAGTCCCTGGCATGGGATGTCCGGGTTGGTCACGCTCGCCGAAGTTTTTTTTGCTGCAGCGGCAAATTTGACGCAACGAGGAGGGTCCACCGCTCGTAGCTGTCTATGTAGTTCATATACGAACTGTCGAATTTGATGACACCACACACCTCTCCTCCTGGTGCACCGCACGGTCAGCCTCGGTGTCCAACACCTCTCTGTGATTGTCAGAATACGTCCGTGTGAAGTTGACACCCTCAGCGGACAAGCCCGTATGGAGGTTTGCGCTGTATTGAGTCGTTCGACCAGTCAATGCTACGTATGAAGGCTCGAGGTCGCGGGATGGTGTTCTGGATGATGAGCTGGAGGTCGACAGGAAGGTACGTTAGCTGGGCATGCGGATGACGATGGGAGTCAGGTCTGCTCACAACACCCTTGGGAGGTCATGAAAGCGCTGAGGGGGCCATGGGTTTCAGTGAGGCACTGGGTTGAGGAGTGCCTGAGACTGCTCATAGCGGTGTTGAATGTGAGAGGCATAGCCGAGCTGCCAGTTGGCCGAGAGGAACGCGCTTGTAAATGGACATACATACCAGCAGGTGGGCCTCCATTGGGATGGGACTTGGGTCCCAGTCCTTTATCCGTTCAAGGGCAGAGGATCGTCCTCAAGGATGCCGGTGGGCAGAAGGCATTGCGAGCCGGGTAGGGACTGCTGGATGTGTTCCTACGATAATGTTGCCATAGAACGTTGGTGGTCACGTGGAATGTCAAGTCGTTGGGGAAATAGCTGCCATAGGCATCCCACAACGACGTACCTGTGTTCTCTCCGCCTTTCCCTTTTCTTCTCGCTCCCTCTTGCCCTCACGATCCGCGGCCCAAGTAGCATCACCCTCATCCGTCCAGGTCCTTTGTTCCGAAGCCTGGTGCGAACTTATCTCACCCTCTTCCACAGCAGCAGCAGCCACCGAACTGCTTTTGCCAATACCACTCGCGTGCCAAACACCCCTTTTTGTCTCATCACAGATCAAGTCCTGTCGACCGAGCTCCAGACCGTGATCATGCATGGAAAGTGGGTTCTTGCGACAGATGAGCTTGTATTCCTTTTCTGCACACCCTTTGACGAGAATGTTTCGCCTGTCATCAATCTCCCCCCAGATGATCCATCCAGCTCGACTGCAGCAGCTGGTGGTGTCCCCTGCACTTGGAGATGGTGCAATCCACATCGTTGGCGCCCTCACATATGTGCGTCCCTCTCCCCCCCCTCCCATTCAATCAATGTTGATCTGTCCAACGTTCTCCAAAGCCTCATACTGCAACATGTCAATGCATCGCCCGAGGTGCCAGTCACAAGGTGCGTTCATGTTTGACGGTTAATCGTACACCACCAAAACCATACAGTACACAATCCCGGGTTAGTTTGTTGGCCTGGAGGAACATGCCAGACGTAGGGACCATCTCCCTGAGTCCCAGTCCCTCAACACCAGGACTCAGTGAGCCGCCGACCACAACCATAGTATAGATTACCCTCAGATTGTCTCGTCTTTCGAATGCAATTCCATTTATCTTTCTTCATGTGTCCAAGAACTAAGTTTATTATATGCTATGTACTGCTCAATGCCTGACGTCACAGTTGCACATTTCCTGCCTTCTGGGAAATGTGTGCATTCCCATTTGTGTATGCTCACCCTGGACTGCCTGAGCCGCACATTTCCAGCACCTCTCGAAATGTGCGGCTCACACGGTCTGCCTCACCCGCACATTTTCAGACATGCTGGAAATGTGTGTCTTTGCACCTGTGTATGCTCACACGGTCCGCCATACCCGCACATTTCCAGAGATGCTGGAAATGTGTGGCTTACATGGTCCGTCTCACCTGCACATTTCCAGCATCTCTGGAAATGTGCGGTTTACATGGTCCGCCTGACCCACACATTTCTAGAGATGCTGGAAATGTGTGGCTTACATGGTCTGCCTCATCTGCACATTTCCGGCATCTCTGGAAATGTGTGGTTTACATGGTCCGCCTCACCTGCACATTTCCTGTCCCTTTGCAAATGTGCCCTCCACACACATCTATTATTTCCTGCTCGAATGCCCTTTGCATTCTCAATACATCAAATTACACTGTCAGCCTTTA
>JBBPQL010001268.1:0-11354 GCA_038092515.1 Boletus subparvulus | reverse complement strand
CACACATCCTTGCCTTGAAACAAGAGGAATCAGCCCCTAAAACTGATTCAAAACCAGCAAACCTAGTACCACGAACGTATCACCAGTACCTAAAAGTGTTCTCAAAGAAAGAATCTGAGAGGATGCCTCTGCCCCTTCAATATCAAATCCAAGGCACGCCACCACATGGGCACCCTCCAACAGTCCTCACCTCATCCTAAACTGTGGAAAGGAGAATATGATCCTGGGTCTCCTGTGGCTATGTGAGACAAACCCTATGATCAATTGGGCATCTGGTGAAGTGCATATCCCAAGCCTTCCTAGAAAACCCTGCCATGACTCTCCCAAGGCGATTATCCAAAGATACCTTGTATAGTACTTGGACCTGGATCCAGATCAAAATATAGTGTCTTTGGAAAAAGTGCTTAAATTGCTCTGCCAAGGGAGAGTATGAGGTAAATGCTATCTCAATTTCAGATGAACCCAGGGCCAAGAAGCTGAAGATCAGACTGCCCAAGATCTTCCGGCAGTACCATAACATCTTCAAAAAGAAGAATATTGACCACCTACCTCCATTGTGTTCCTTTGACCATGGAATAGAGTTGAACAAAGACTTCACACCAAGGGTGGCCAAAGCCTACCCACTTAATCCTAAAGAGCAAGAGGTGTATAGAACCTTTGTGGATGAACACCTTGCAACTGGGAAGATCCAGCCTTCCAAATCTCCCCAAGCTGCACCATTCTTTTTGTCCCAAAGAAAGATGGCTGGCTTTGCCCATGTCAGGACTACCAATATCTCAACTCCCATACAGTGAAGAATGCGTACCTGCTCCCCCTAATCTTGGATCTGGTCGATTGGCTAAGGGGATCCAGCATCTTTACTAAGATAGACATTAGATGGGGATATAACAATGTGTTGATCAAGCCTGAGGACCGATGGAAGGTGGCATTCATCACTCCCTTTGGTCTCTTTGAGCTGACAGTAATGTTCTTCAGTCTTTGTAACTCCCTGCAACTTTCCAGGCCCTGATGGACCATCTCTTTGGAAACTACATCACGGAAGGGTGGCTTGTCATCTATATGGACAACCTGCTGATCCACTCAAACAATGTAGTAGTCCATGAGGAACGAATCAGGAAGGTCCTTGGATATTTAAGGGAACATCAGCTGTACCTTGAACTGGAGAAGCATGCATTTGAGGTACCTGAGGTGGAGTATTTGGGAATGATTGTAAAGGAAGGGCGTGTTGCCATGGAACCAAGTTAAAGGCCATTGAGAAGTGGAACCCCCCCACCTTGGTGAAAGGAGTGTGCTCTTTCATTGGATTTTGTAACTTCTATCGCTGGTTCATTTCTGACTTCTCCTCCATCACCTGCCCACTCCATGACCATACCAAGAAGGGGGCCATATGGAGTTGGTCCCAACTCTGTCAGACTTCCTTCCTTTCCATCAAGAATGCCTTCATCTGTTGATCCATTCTCACCATGCCCAACATATCCTCCCCCTTTTTGGTCATGACCGATGCTTTGCTGACTGTGTCAGCATGGGCTCTGAAGCAGAAGGATGGCAATGGTGACCTCCACCCATGTGCATACTTGTCAAAGACTTTCAGCCTGGCTGAATGGAATTACAACATCTACAATAGGGAGCTCTTGGTGGTGATACATGCCCTGGAGGAGTGGTGCCACTACCTTCTTGGAATGGCTCACCCGGTCATAGTGATGACAGACCACAAGAACCTGCTATACTTCTGACAATCAAGGAAGCTCTCCCGAGAGCAGGCATGATGGAATCTTTTCCTACAGGACTTCAACCTGTGCTTTGACTATATTCCAAGACCCTAGATGGGACCGGCTGACACCTTGTTTCAATGGGACAATGTGGACATGTCCGATGATAACACAGATGCTGCTCTTCTCCCAGAGGTTCTTTTTGCCTGCACTATTGATATCGCCTTGGCAGAGAAGCTAACCTGCTTCACTGACACTGATCCCCTTGTACAGGTGGCCCTCCATGCTCTAGATGAGGGTTCTTCCCTCTTTCTCCACACCTGGAAGGAGGACTGGATTTTTGGTGATGGATGATTGTATTTCAAGGGATGCCTCTACATTCTGGAGCTGGTCCAAAGGGACCTAGTTCATGCCCTGCATGAATCAGAAACCAGTGACCTGCATAGAAAAGATTCCATGCAAAGTCAGGCATATACCCAAATGAGCAAATTTCTCAAACATCCAATGATAGGAATCGCTTAGAAAAGTAGGGATAGATGACAAATAGTATTATCTACACATTCCCCAAGTTTCATATCATTCCATCAAAGGATAGAGAAGTTATGAATATATCTCTTCCCATCCAACTCATTAGTACTACTGAGTACATGTGTGCATTGGACCCGAGTTTCCATATTTGACAACATTCCCACGGTCCGATTGGGTAGCTAATTTAGGCCCATATGACCCAGAGCATAACCTACCTGTACTTGTTTTCTTTTCCATATTCTGACCATAGGTCATGGAGGAATTAAATGTTTTCTCTAACTCAACCTCAAAATATCACCCACTGCTACATAGCAGTACTATTCATTTTATTTCTTTACTACCACTAAGTACATAGCTAAGTGTCATAGAGAGACTGATCATGTATTGCACAGCCCTGCACAGCATGAGTCATTATGAGTCATTTCCTGATTGAGTCAATATGAGTCATAATGAGGATTGGTCAGTAATCTCTTGGCATTTGTAAGCAGCCAAGACTTCATATTTGGCCAGCACAGCCCCTATACAAAATGTATAAAAGGAGAAGTGTTTCTGGCCACAAGAAATAGATAGAGAGTATCTATCTATCCAATAGATAGCATCTACAATCATCCAGAGAATCCGTCTGGAAACCAAAGATCCAAGTAATCTAACCAATTACTTGAACTCCCCTACTACCGTAGATACCCAATAGAGGACCTCGAGTAGGAGTTATCCCATCACTCTAGCACTACTAGAAATATTGTTAGGAGTAAAGACTTGTACCTAAACTTAGGACATGTGAAATACATAGGAGACACCTGTTGGGAGAAAACCCTAAATTGGGCAACAAAAGGAACACATCACCAGCAATACTAACTACTAGGCTTACTGTGAACCCTGCTACTCTAGCTGACTATCCACCTCAAGGGATAAGAGGTAGTTCAGTACTAGGCTTAAACCACAACTCCTTACATTTACAAATATGATTGAGTTAGGAAACCAATTTGTGTGAACTAAGAGACTTGTGTACAACCCACTATCTCAGCATTGCTACAAAGCTGCTGATTCTTCATTAGGATTTAGTATCCTACACTTTTCCACCAAATGGAACTCAATCTTATCCAGTGCATAATCACCAGGATATATCACCACCAACCAGACACCAAGTCTGAAGCATCTTTGATTCTGATCTTTTCAACACTTGTTGAGGATCAGCAAACAACCCATGCTACTGGTACACTAAGGTTGTCACTGAGATGCTTCTAGTGTCACTAGGACTGTTTCATCTAGGAGATAAAGAGAGTCATCCCTAGCTAATAGTGTTCTATCAATGGAGGCAAAAGCAGTTGTCTGAGAAGCCCCATTTGTTTAGAGTTTCTCTGATCATTGCCTAGAAAGAAATCAACAGGAGCCCACCATGAGGGGCTGTTGATTTCCATCCTGCTGGTGGGCGTAGCTAATGGACTGGCAGTGCTCTATGCCAAGCTCATATAGAGACTCCTCAAACTTATCCATCTGAAGAGCGTGTATGTGCTTCCCATACTTGTTCTCCCAGTAAGCCTGCACGATCCCCTAAGCCGTAAAAGCCTGATCATGAGTAGTGAGCAATTGCACATTCAGGGCATTGGTGAAATCATCCAGGAAGAGCACAAAGTACCATTTTTCATGGATCATTGAGGTGGGAAATGGTCCACAGATGTCTGGGTGAATGAACTTGAGGAAGTTCTTCATTGAAGGAGACTTGGAACTTGGGTATGGGTTGCGTGGGTACTTTGCAAAAATGCATGATTTATACTTCATTTGAAGCTGTGGCAAACCCACACTGACCCCCAGAGTGGATGTGGGGAGAGGTCGCAACATGCCTCCCCCAAAGTGTCCAAACCTCACATGAAACAACCAACACTCACTAAGAGCGCTAGCTGTTCAAGTAGAGACAATAGAGATGATCTGATAGCTCCTAGAGATGATGGGAAATCTCCAAGAGGACAACACTGAGGTCCTCTTGGTGCTCTATTGAGGATTTATATACTACACAGGGGTTTGGTAATGTGTACACTAGATTGTACGATATGCTACATATGCTACATGACTCGTCCATGAGTCATACATGAGGATAACAGGCATATCAGTACAGCCATGTAATGGAAGGGAAGCTAACCATGTGGGTAAGGTGAGGTAGGCAGTGCACATGTGTGAGTCATGAGGCGAACATGTGTGATTGGTGAGGCCGATATGAGGTGAACATGAGGCGCACTGCAATACACATGGTACCCATGAGGCGAGAGGGTCTGGACTGTGAGGGGACTTGAGCATTTGGTGGTTTCGGGTGATAGGGGCTAATAGATAGGGGCCAAATGCGAAAGTCGCTCTAGAAAATCAGGCAAAATAGGAAGAAATCTGGGAAAATTAATATGGATCTGTAACACTATCCCCTCTCTAAGGATCGACTTCCAGATGATCAGTGTATGGATTGTAAAGCTTGGTGTGCTCACTGAACATCATCTGGAGGTTGACTCGGGGGTTTCTTTCATGAAACAGGTCCAATGCTGCTTTAGCATTTCCTAGATTACCCTTTGGTTCCCATGTACAATCTTCTTCAGTGTAATCTTTCCAGTGGATCAGATATTCCATATGTTGACCCTTCTTTCAGATATCAACAATATGGTCTACCTCATACTCAATTTCTTTGTCTTCAGTGACTTTCACTGGACCAGGTCAAATAGTTGTTTGTCCTTCCAGTGGTTCTTTGTATGGTTGAACACAAGAGATATTTACTACCGGGTGAATGCGCATTGTTTTTGGTAGATGCAATCTGACAGTGTTATCTCCTACAAGCTTGGTGACGTCATATGGTTCTAGCCATCATTCCGTAAGTTTCTTGGAAGCACATGTGACTTTTAGATTGTCGGTAGAAAGCCAGACTTTATTGCCGATTTGATATTTACATAGGGGCGATTGATCTGTGTTTGTCTGCTTGGACTTTCATCTGTTCTTGTGCTTTCTCTAAATTGGCTTTTGTTTGAGCTAAAGTGTTCTGCATTATAGTGGTGAACGTTTCTGCAGCAGGAGTTTAGTGATTCTTTGCTCAAAGCCCATTTGTGGATTGTAGGACTGTGTTACTTTGAAAGGTGATTTCTGAGTAGAAGCTTGTTTCTTTGTGTTATAGGAGAATTGCGCTATTGGTAACCAATCAATCCATTCATGTTGTTTCTCCGCTGTGAAGAGATGAAGGTACTGTTGAAGATCTCTGTTCATCCTCTCTGTTTGTCCATCTGTTTGTGGGTGAAACACGGTGGAGAGTTTTGGTTGAATGCCGAGCCATTTACATAAGTCTCTCATGACTTGTGATGCAAACTGTGGTCCTTGATCTGATACTATGCTGCTGGGTAGTCCATGGTTCTTCTATACATTATGGAGATAGAGTTGGGCCATGTCAAGAGCTGTGGTTGTTTTGTTGCAGGGAATAAACTCTACTTCTTTTGAGAAGTGATCCACTACTACTAAGATTGAGTCAAACCCATTGGACAATGGCAGGTCTGTGGTAAAGTCTGGAGTGACATCTGTCCATGGGGTGTCTGGTAATTCTAGGGGGTGAAGCTTTCCTGGTGGAGCAAGGTTAGATGGTTTCATTCGAGCACATCTCTCACATCGGTTTGTGTATTCCTGAATGAATGTACTCATTCCAGGCCAAGTATAGCTTCTTTGAACGAGTTCTAGTGTTTTTTCTCTACCCGGATGTCCTGTGATTGGAGTGTTGTGATGTAGTTTGACAATATCTAAGCACAATGCTTGATCATCAGGAACATAGAACTTTCCATTTTCATCATAGAAGACCTGATCTTTGAGTACATACTGTTTCCGTAATGGAATGAGATCTGCTTTCTTAAGATCAACAAGGATATCCTTGATTGTGTCTATGCTAATGTCAGCATCTGTTGCAATGTGTACTTCTGTAACACTACTGATCTGTTCCTGTTACACAAGATGTACTCTTGTAGGTCAAGGCAAAACAAAGGTTGTCTCAAGGGAGGTACTCACCTGCTTCCGCAAAGAAAAACAGAGAGTGATCAAGTCGAAGAAGTTCTAGTGTCTTAGGTCAAAAGCTGATTGCTTTTGGACTCAAAAGAATGCTAGATTGCATAGATCAAGAATGACAACTACAGTACATGTGGCAGACTACTTTATAGTATAGGATGTGTAAGCATAGAAGACTATAGAACAAGTAGGAACATCATGAGTAAGCAGGACACGTATCCGATATGATAGAATCAGATATAAGGCGAAGGCTGTCCACAGATAAGAACAAGATAGTAAGCAGCAATGAGTAATTGGTAACACCTCGTCTGGTTGTAAAGAGATAAGAACAGCGTGAGGTTTAGAGTTTGATAAACGCAGAACTAGAAGAATCCAAAAGGATTAGACAATGAATCCAATCGTATGAACGCATGCCAAATAGATGAGTTTGACAATGAAAAGAGAAAAGAAAGATACCACTGGCTAAGAGACAGATTGTAACATTACCCCTCTTGTATAATCGAACTCCAGGTTTGATCAAAACTCCATGAAGCAAATTCCTATCCAGAGTTAGAGGAACTCCCAAAGATATGGATAGCCTGTTCAGGGGAAAGAACATTAATCAGACAATCGTCAACGATGTGGCCTCCTTGATTGCATAGGTTACAAGTTCTGGCAGGACAAAATCTGTCGCTATGTCCCCATCAACTGCAAAAGTTGCACTGGGTAGCTAGACAAGCGGTTTGAGGATGTCCGGGAGCGGAGAGGTGACAGTGAGGACAGATGTATTGGGGGCAGTCTTCTCGATAGTGACCTGTACCAGAGCACTGAAAGCATTCGGTGAGGGCGGAAGCAGTATGACGAGTAATGGGGACATTGAGGAGGCAAGTGGGAGTGGAAATGACAGGACAATTGTTGCCAATTTGCACGACAAAGGACTGGTTGATAGCTACAGCATCTTCATCTAAACTGTATTCGGGATCGATGGTGGTGAAAGAGAAAGAGGTGTCAGACAGGGCAGGAGAGGATAGTTGTGCAAGTAAGGATGAGGTAGGAGAGTTCAGAGCAGGGACAGGGAGTGGAGATGGCGAACAATGTGGGGGAAGTTCTGACTGAGAGATGTAATGATCACATTGTTCCATAGTCATGGTTAAAAAGATCTGTTGAAAGGTGGGATAAATGGTAGCTGGCGGAATCTGTTCAACAAAAGCATGGAACTCATGAAGGTGAAGGATGGACAAAATGTGGTTCAGAAGTCATACGAGTCACATTTGTAATGGGACACCAAAGTCTGCTGGTAAGTCTTGTGGGGCAGAGAGAGAGTGGTATTGTTGGAAGGCAGAGACGTCATGGAAAGGTCGAACCAACTCCTGGCAGATTAAGTCTTCATGGAAGAGAGGGAGGTCCTCGATGGCACGGAGGACAACGGGATTGGTGAGGATGGTGGCATAAAGCAAATGGGTGGCAAAGGTGGGTAAATAGGTAGGATACACTCGATGAGACCGCAGTGGGGAAGTAGTCAGTGAAGAAGACAAAGACGACAAAGAGATTGAGGATGAAAGAAATGACATAGTTATCAGAGAATAAGACATTCGCTAGGGGGGTACTTCACATAGAGACACCACTTCCTAGGAAGGAGAGAAAGAAAGAGAGGATGAGAAACTAGGTGATGCCACAGGTTCTTTTGTACTCTTGGAGTATCGTAGGAGCATGACAGAGATTAAGTTCTGGTTCCCAGGTGTTCTCAAAAAAGGGGTATCCCTTCCATGCGGTCAGGTACAATCGTCGGCCAGGAGAGCCCTTGTGGGAAACAATATGATCGACTTTGTATTCTTCTTCGGTGTCAATCAGGTCAGGAGGAGGTCGGGAGAAGGAGGGACCATGTGCTTCGGTTTGTCAATAAGAAGATAGAAGAGCAGCATGGAAGACGTCATGGATTTTCCATGTGGAAGGAAGGTGGAGTCTGTATACCAGGGGAGATAGTACCTGAGTGATTTCAAAAGGCCCATGGCATTTAGGCGCAAGTTTCCTGGAAGGATAGGGTATTCAGAGATTAGTGGCTTCAAGCCAAACCTTATCTCCGACTTTCCATAGGAAGAACCTTCGAGAAGATCGTTCCATCATAATCCGTCGGGCAGATTCATGTGCTGCTAAAGCTTCCTTTCTTGCCATGTCTAAGGAGGAAAGGTAGCTTTCAAGACTGGGATGAATGTCTTCCCAAGAGGGGGATACATGCAAGGATCATATCCAAGGAGGAGAGAAAAGGGAGAGACTTTTGTCAAGCTATGGGGAACAGAGTTGTGTTGGAATTTGGCAGAGGTGAGGAATTTAGACCACTGGTGAGGGTTGTTGGCACAAAAGATCTGAAGATAAGTTTCAACTTCTTGATTAGTTTGTTCTGTTTGTCCGTCAGTTTGGGGGTGATAGGCGGTGGAGAGGCAGACATTGTATTGGAGAATTTGAGCAAGCTCTCTAGCAAAGGCTGAGGCGAATTGGGGACCATAATCAGAGATAATGGTATCATGGAGTCCGAAGCGTTTGAACATGTGGTCAAAAAAGAGTTGGGCAATTCCGTTTGCATTTACAGTCTTAGAGCAAGGAACTAGTATTACCCCCTTTGTAAGGCCATGGTCAACCACGACTATTAGGGAGTCATAACCATGAGAAAGGGGAAGGGTGGTGATAAGGTCAACAGAGAGTTGCTTGAAAGGAAGTGAAGTGGTGGACTTAATGGACAAGAGCAGCAGGGTAACAGGGTGTGTGCAGGCCTTGTGCTGTTGGCAAACAGTGCAAACAGAAACAAAGTTGTTAACGAAGACAGAGAGGCCCGGCCACCAGAAGTCACGCTCCACGACAGCCTTAGTGCGGAATTGTCCAAGCTGACCCGAGAGGGGGGATGAATGGATGGAGTGAAGCAGAGAGGACCGAGTGGGAGGTGGAACATACATTCATCCCTTATAACACAAGTGTCCATTATCAAAGGTCCAGTCAGTGAGAGAAGAGCGTGGAAAGAGGGGGGTGTTGTTGAACAAGTTTTGGATAGCATGGAGGACAAGAGGATCAGTCGAGGAAGAGGATTGGATGTGACGGGCGAGGGTAAGATCAAGGACATTAATTACTGTGGATAAAGGGACAATGGCGACATTAATGTTGTCGAGGGAGGTGTCAACCTGGTCTCAACAAGAGAGAGCATCGGCAGGGGCAAGTTTTGCATCAGGAAGGACTTTCCAGATGATATCAAAGGCCTGCAGAAAAAGGGACCAGTGAGCTTGTCAGCGAGAGAGTTTGTGGGGGTCTTTGATATAAGACAGGTTCTTATGGTCGGTGATGATGGTGACTGGGTGGGGCGTTCCCTGGACATACTAATGCCATTCTGTGAGAGCAAGGATGACTGCAAGTAGTTTGCAGTCATAGATATCGTAGATTCATTCAGCAGGGAGGAAGGTATGGGAGAAGTAGGCACAGGGGTGGAGGTCACCATTTGTATCACCCTGGAGTAGGATAGCACCAGCTGTGAACAAAGAGGCATTGGTCATGATTGAAAATGGATGAGTAACATCTGGGATGGACAAGACGGGCCCAGAGGAGAAGGCAGCCTTAAGGGTGTCGAATGTGCATTGTTGGAGGGTTATCCATGCCCACGGTTGGTCCTTTTTGGTAAGGAGGTTGAGAGGAGCAACAACATTGGAAAAGTTGGGGATAAATGTGTGATAAAAGTTCGCAAACCCAAGGAAAGAGTGAACACCTTTGACAGAAGCAGGGGGTTTCCATTCTTTGATAGCGGAGAGCTTAACGGAGTCCATCTCAATCTTTCCTTGGCCAATAATCATACCTAGGAATTCTATGTGGGGTACATCAAAGGTGCATTTGGAAAGCTTAAGGGACAATCCATGTTCATGAAGGTGAAGTAGTACGTGCCGAGTACGTTCATGGTGAAGTGCAAGGTCTCCTTGGGTGTGAATGCTCAAGTCATTCATATATATCTTTAGCCATCGTTCCGCAATCATATCTGCAAAGATGTGGTTCATGAAGGACTAGAAGGTGGGTGGTCCATTGCAGAACCCGAAAAACATGACTGTTGGTTCAAAGAGTCCAAAGGGAGTGATGAATGCTCCCTTTCATTGGTCCTCCTCTCGGATGCGGATATTGTTGAATCCCCAGCGAATGTCGAATTTTGTAAAAATCATAGAGTCCTTCATATTGTCGATCAATTCAGGAATAAGAGGTAGGGGGTATGCATTGTGAATGGTATGGGAGTTCAGGTAGCGATAGTCTTGGAAAGGGCAAAGAGAACCATCCTTCTTTGCAACAAAGAAGAAAGGGGCGGCTTGTGGAGACTTGGACAGGACAATTCTTCCAGTCTTGAGGTGTTCATCAATGAAGACTTTACATGCTTCCTGTTCCTTTGGGTTAAGGGGATATACTTTAGCGATCTTTGGAACGAAAGATGGCTTGAGATCGATGGTGTGATCATACGATTGGTGAGGGGGAAGGACATTGTGGGGTCATCTAGGTCTGAGCACCAGTCAGGAATTTTGTGGTTGGGGGCCTTGGTAGCTTGGGCCAATTCAGTGGACAAGGTGATCTTGTTGAGGTGTTCGCAGTAAAGATCCGTCTGAGGGAGGTACTCATGCAGAGAGGCATCATCCTTAGACAAATATCGTTGGGAAAAGAGTGAGGAGAGTTCCATGTCAGAGTCGAATCCGAGCCATTGAAGTAGATATTGTTAAGAAGTCAAGCCATCGTCACCATTTGGGGCGGGGGATCTGGAGAAGGAGAGGGTGTTACTTTTCCAGTTGATGCGGTGTAGAGCACTATACAGCGCTAGGTTGGTAACCTGAGTTTCCGAGGCTTTCTAGCTAGGTTTCCCATGCTAGACCGAACCTGACCGGTCCATTCTGCATGTAGTCCGAGTCCGGACTTCGTTTTCCCGTGATAGACCGGTCGGTCTCACGTCGGTATCCCTTTTTGGTAATATGTTCTGTGATCGTTCTATATTTGTTGACTGTCAGGTATCTTTTCGTTAGAGTTCTAAACTTTATCTATCATAACTACACAGTCCTGGGCAATTCCCGGACTATAAAGAGTTTGTACTTGGCATTTTGAATGCATCTTTTCGCACCT
>JBBPQL010001267.1:0-11361 GCA_038092515.1 Boletus subparvulus | reverse complement strand
GGATTACATATGTGCCACTTTCTACTGCCATCTATCATTATTTAATATCTATGGATCTACATAAATAGGCAATCAGGAATGGTCAATTGGACAAATTTAGGAGGCATATCATGTCTGCCAGAGATTATAATCCATTGTAATCTCTTCAAAATTTTCCTGATGGTCACTCTCATTCTGTGAGAGATGGAGCCCAAGTGATCTGTTGATCTTATCTGTGATACAGTGAAGTGAGTGTCTGTTCATCCATTACAGTATGTATCATGCATTTCATGTACCCCATGAAATGTGGAATATGCATAGTGGTACATATCACGCATTTAGTTGACCCCAAGAAATGCACAATACCATACCTGGATCAAGAGAATGGAGAATGACTAACCTTTGTCATATAGAATCACCATCCATTGTCCTCCCAGAGCAAGTGTAGCTTTCAGGGTGTCCCTCTTGGACTTTCACATGAGGTTTTCCCACTTGATGTTTACTGATGTGGCCATCTCACTGTCCTGCTTCTCTAGTAGGTCCCTCTGTCTTACCAGCTCATCATCCATTCATCACCCCGTTTCCTCATCGTGGTGTCCATTTCACACCTGCTGTTCATATATATTCTATACGTAATTTTATTTGCACTTCATTACTTATATCATGCTAGGCACATTTGTTAGCATGTTAAATAATACAATATATGATTCATGTGTATTGTGAATCTATATTTGAGCATTCTGATCGAAGTGGATGCAGTGGCCAAGTGTTATTTATGGGCCAGGTGCAGACTCCAACCAGTCGGTGGGTGTGTAAGAGCAATATCCTAGTACACCACATGAACCAAATACATACATACATAACTTATTTGAAGTCCGAAACTTGTGCACTCTAATACACCCAACTGACTGGCACAACTTGTTGTGGCATGAAGTTTGCGACACTTTGTCCCACCAAAAATCTCAAGTGAGTGGTCAGATACTGCAGGCAAGCCAGTGTTCGTAACATTGTATTAAGTCTTTCAGCAAGGATAACAGGACATATTATTTCCCAATTTTACACTTTTAACTTATCCTCTCTAATACAACTTACATAGGTATGTATGAAGATGTCGGGCCAGCATTCTCCTGTAATACCCCCAATTGCTGACATATGATGGGTCATTCAAGATAAATTTGGCTTGAGACCTTGTGCATGGTAGCTCTGGTTGGCACAGTATCAGCTCGAGTCCAAAGATGTTTTTACTGTCTCTCCAACTGGCTCTGGCAAAACACTTACACTCTAGATCCCACTGTTGTTTAACAATAATGGAATTATCATTATCATAACCCTACTCAACATCCTTGGGGAAAAGATTTGTGATGAAGTGATTCAGCATGGGTTCCTTGCCATCAATCTTCATGCTGAGACTTCTGCAGACCAGGCATACAAGGTATGTAGCTGCTCTCTGACATCAGGAAATTGGTGAAGTGATGATATTCCTAGGTATTCCTAATGCACATCCAAAAGTAACAAAAAATTAGTTGAGGATCATTCATTTGACATATAAATGATGATAGGATAGTCATTGTGTAGCCTAGTACAATCCTTTACATGTATATCATCAATATCTAGGCATATCATCACTTCACCAATTTCCTGATGGACCAGCTGGACATGCCTGATGAGCTTGTCCTCAGTCAGGATATCAAGCAACTGAAATATTGTGTCATTACTGTTAGCCCCAAGTGCATCCTCACCAATAGTCACTTCCAGGTACTATGTATAGAAGTCAAAGAAGTTTTGGGAAAAACTCTTCAATATCACATTTGATGAAGGTTACTGTATCAGTGAATGGGGGGACAATTTAGGCCACTTTATGGCCAGCTTGGGAACCTCAGGTGGTTTATTCCCAACCACACTGCTTTTCATGTCATATTTGCAACAATGCCCCCTCATATCATTAGTGATGTCAAAACTAAACTTTGTATAAGGCCATACAACCTTGCTAAGATCATCAGGTCCAATGACTGTTCAAATATCAAACTTATTGTGGAAGAAATGAAGTTCCCCCAGAACTCAATGCATGATCTAACATGTGTCATGGATCTTCAGGGAGGTTCTCAGCTGGAGAATTTTATGTTGTTCACAAACTCACATGGCTCAGCAGAGTGCACCTGTAATCATCTCTGCACAGACTTACCTCTCCATTTGTGAACAAAATACTATGGTTTCACTGTGGAATGCCAATGGAGTTTCATATTGAGGCAATCGAAAAATTACAAGGGGGTGAAATCTGGGGAATTTACTGCACTGAATGCTGCTGGAATGGTATATCTCTTAAATGCTGTAACAAACATTGTATGCTCACCTCAGACTAGGATCTCAATCTACAGAACATTACACTTATTATTCAATGGGGGTACACAGCATCCTTGTGTACCCTCATGCAACAGCTTGGACAGGGTGCACAAGACCCATCAGTAATAGCAGTGGGCATTTATCTTGTTGAGCCACTGTACTTTGACACATACACTGGTAAACAAAAATGGCCAACTGTGGAAGAGTGCTCACATCCAAAAAAGAAGACAAGATCTAATGCTTGGGGTAATGGGACAGGAGTTGAGTGGGATGGGCAAAGGGCCAAACCTGTCCAAAGTGAGATAGATGAAGGCTTTGATGCTCCAGAGTCAAAGGAAGAGATGGATACCAGCCAGCCTGAGGTCAATAGAGAGGAGACATCTGGGGGATCATCAAGGACTGTGAATGCATTACCATTGCCAATGAATCCATCAATGACATCCATCACCCCACCACCACCAACATCAGCAATTCTTCTGGACAACCTGGAGAACAGCGCATTCAAGCAGTATGCAATGTATGCTTGCATAAATGCCCATAATTGTGGTTTCTACTGGTGGCAGATATCTAATGAGTACTTTAACAATCCCAAAGGTCAATAGCATTCACCATAGAGAAGATAATACTGTTAACCATTCAGTTCTAGGTCAGCAGGGTGTTGAGTGTTGTGAGAGATGTAGGGAGCAAAATACAAATACAAAACCAAACCATATACAATGACTCACAGTGAAGATGAATTACAAAAAGAGCTCATCCACTGGAGAGCAATAAAGATGATCAAAGAAGACTTGGATGACAATGAATGTCAAATAAAATACTCCACCACATTGTTGACCTTGCACACTACTTCAAGTTAACAGCACCAACCTCACTATTGGCACAGATGGGATGGTGTTATGCAATGGACTATGGTCCAGAAATCATCAAGCTTATTGAAGCATGGATACCATTTCCAGTTCCACAGCCCTCTACCATGACTACCATGGCTCACATGGAGGCAGTTACCCAACCTTGCCCCTCAATACTTGCCACAACGTCCAACATGCCAATGCCCAAACATTAATCTGACTATATCAAGTCCCACAAATACTTCCATGGCTCCACTGGACTATGCAACAATTCTAACAGCAGTAAAGTGTGCAGCATGAAAGTGCAAAGCATGTGGGAGTACACTACATATTGGTAAACCAGCTTTATCAGCATGCTTTCTCCCATTTTGCTGACATAGTGACATTGAACACTGGCAGTGTCAAATAGACTTGTCCTGACTATGTTGCGAAGCCTAGGTGTTCACGGACAAAAACAAGCTATGGTAACTCAGAAAACAATCCAGCCCCTTGGTCATCACAATGTACCACTACAAGGTTAGTTTAAAAGCTCTTCTGGCTCAAGCTCAAGCATACTACCCATATCCACCTCCAAGTCACTAATGATCTTTTGCTCTTGTATCAGTGCCATCCTGGGATTGAGTGCAAGGCACCACAATTCTCCTTTTTCATATGTGAGTGTTTGTCCTTAATAAGGATTGCTAATTTCTGAATCATCTTTGTCATATCAGACAGCACATGGCAAATGGTTCAATGTAGGAGATGGAATGAGTTTTCCATAGTTATGTGGACATTTCAATAGACCTCAATTAGTGGGAACTCCTTGATTATATGATCAAAAGAGCCATTGGAGCCACCACCATGGAATATGACCTATCAGAATCTCAGCAGCCAGAAAGAAGTTATTCTAAAGACTAACTTTTGTGTACAAATTATTTCTCTCAACCAACCAGTCAACCACACAAAAGGCAACGACTTTTCCAGTAGGGTTGCAAAGTAAGTTCATTTAAATGATGTGACTGTAGATCAGGTCATTTACAGTGTCATTACCTTCAGAAAATGATATGTATACCTCAAGTCCTTTTGGTAGTTAAATTGTAAGTTTGTCAAGAACCTTGTCATCTGTGAAGTATACTTATGCTTTCCATTTGCTTTGAACATGTAGATTCATGGAAGAAAGATACTTTCAACCTGTCCAATATCTCCAGCATTCATTGCATGACAGAGGTCAATATACAAGAGTTCATCTCGATTCCATAACATTTGGTTCTCAAAATGCTTGTCCTGCTGTGTTTGAGGCTTTTCTCATGCATTGTCCAAGTCCTTGGTTAATGCAACATATTCATTGATGATGTGATATGACATACTCTTTACAAGCTCCCAGGATGGCATTAATGAAGCAAATTTGTCTAGATCAGACCATGTTGAATTGTGGCACATGGCCTTCAGACACCAGCAGTCAAGTATAGATGCCCAGATGTCATGGTGGATGACATCATGCACCTGCTGGAATCTGGGTTTGCTAACCAACTTCCTTGTTTCATCTGGTTGAAGGACACCAATATGTTGATGTAGGCTGTTGGCATCCTCATGGCCCTCTTTTGGCTGGATGTAGATGCGCCACAGTGCAGCTGCACATGCCATCATATAGTGGAAGAGGCTGGGGAAGAAGATAACATATGTATTGGAGCTGATTTTTAGGTGTATTTTAAATCCTCCTACTGTTGCGCACTGTATTAACATGGTATTTTGTTAGGAGATCTCCATGGATGAAGATCACATGTTCCAACATGTTGACATCCTGCTCTGTGTTGAATCCTGGCCTGCCCTTCTCTCTCCAATACCACCCTGTCAAAACAAATTGTCCAAAGCTTCAGTGTTGCCATTGGTAGTGGACTGGTTGATATCTGTTGCTCAACAAGGTACCTGCATTGTTGTATGGATGGGTATCCTGAGAATTTATTCCAGTTCACCCAAGTTGCTCTGAAACTGCTTGAATTCCACCCCTGCTTGATGAACCAGGATCGAATGAATATGCCATGCAAATGCTGCATTGCAGAGGCTTTCCTTTGTTGGTCCCCTTGTCTGATTGTAAGTGTTGTTTTTATTCAATGCCAGAAAGCTTCTCATCTCATTCATCAAAGGGAATGAAGAAGGTGAAGTGTTCTTCAGATCACATGCCCAGAGAGCTGCAGAAGACTGCAACACATGGCGGTTGCTGTCATTGACACCATGTAATGGAACCACAGTAGCAGATGTGGCACTAATGAAGGATGGGCAGTTCTGGAGAGATGACTGAGCAGTGTTGAGAGCTATATATTTCAAAGTTACATATGTATCATATGCAAAGGCTGCATGGAGGATGTGGACTTCTTTTTTGATGGTGGTGCTGATCTCCTTCAACATGGATGTCACCACATTATGGATAGACAACAAGCTGATTGACAGTCCAGTATAAGCTAGAACCTCAATCGCCTTCTCAGGAATGCACAATGATTTCATGAAGAAGCCCATCCAACCCTGCAAGGAGTTGCATTTCTTGTTTGAGGTCTGTAAAAATATGCTAATGACTACTACAGCTTTCTGGTCCGTGTCAGCCCAGAATATCTTTACTATTTAACTCCAAAGACTGACAATCAATAATAATTGGGTTTAAAGCTTGTAGACATGAGACTAATTGATCTAGTCAGCCTCCAGGGAGCATCTTGCCTTGCCAGCCACCTCTTTCAAACTCCACCTGGTGGGCCACAGAGGTTGCACTTCA
This sequence comes from Boletus subparvulus, assembly GCA_038092515.1. Classification (NCBI taxonomy): domain Eukaryota; kingdom Fungi; phylum Basidiomycota; class Agaricomycetes; order Boletales; family Boletaceae; genus Boletus; species Boletus subparvulus. Next base: position 5,451 of record JBBPQL010001267.1, on the reverse strand, counting down.
ACCTCCTTTCTAGCCGGTTCTCTCCCTGTCCCAGTTTGAGCTATCTGTTTGTACATTTCTTTCATATTGTTGTCTCCCTGGCCCACCAGATCCTGTAATTTGTGTTAATACAGTCACTTTGTTCCCCATCGCTTCACACATGTCTCAGCATGCATCCTCCTCCAGCCAGACCATCTATTCTCAGTTGCTTGACAGAGAGGACAGAGACTACACCATGCCTGCAGGATTTGCCACAGCAGCAGTCCAGGCCGTCATTGCTATTGTCAAATAGTTCAGAAAGGGAGAAATCTCAAAAACAGAGGCCATACTTGACATCCAAGCAGCCCTCACTTCTGGAGAGGACAAACCCCCCAGTTTGACTTTCAATTGTTTCTCGACCAGATGAAGTCCCGTGGTGCAGAACCCATTGCAAAGTACCTCAGCCTCCAATAAAAAGCTTGTCAGCACCCTCACATCCTACATCAGCATTCTGGATGACATCCAGCAGTCTTCTGGAGAGGATCAGTCCAGGGGAGCAGCATCTCCCACTCAAGTTGCAAGAGCCCCTAAACCAAAAGCCCCTATCCAACACTCTTCTTCATTGCCCACTTCCTCCTCCAACCAGGCAGAGCCAGACCTTGATGTTCAGTTCATTCCTGCCACAGGCAACCCAGCAGACTCGAGGAGGCAGCACTTAGTCAACTTACAAGCAGAGGAGTCAGAAGAGGGGTCAAAGAGGCACCACAGGCTCTCTGTCAATGAGGGGCACTTCCCTTGAAAAGGGACCACTTCAGTCCCCAGAGCTCAGCTTGAGCCAGAAGTCCAGCAGTGCCTTGACCTCCTTGATGACTGGTCAGCAGACACCACATTTGTTGTCAGAAAGATCCTGTTTTCTTCTGGATGCCCAGATTCCCCCCCAGACAAGTGGCTCAACATTGTCAAGGGATTGTTGGAGTCAAACAGTATCTGTATTTAGTAGCTTACCTAATCATGTTCATTTTCACTCGTTCGTAGTCCACTCTACCTCAGTTGACTCTGACCATAGTCTACTGAGGTAAGATATCCTTTACACTCTTTACACTCTTTACTTACTCTCTACTGTAGACTTATTCTTGTCTACAGGTAATAGACTAGTTGACTCTGACCATAGTCTACTGAGACTTATTCTCATTTACAGGTTATGAGCCCCAAGCCTTAACCACTCGGAATACAACTTGAAGTACATACCTTACAACACAAAGTCTACAAATGTCTAGAGCTGGAGATAGAGTACTCGAGGTCCCGAAGCTAGATGCTTCAGGGAGACAATGGCCTATATGGAGAAGGCAACTTGAAGTTTCACTCACAGCACGAGGACTGATAGGGTACCTGCATGGCACGAAGCTAATGCCGATTGACCCTGTACAAGGGCAATCCCCAGTGTGGATACCAACCACGACTGAGGAAAAAGAAGCTGTTCGCGAATATGAAGCATCCCACCAGAAATGGGTCGAAGAAGACACTCTCGTAAAACAGCAAATTTCCATCACCCTCCCCAACTCTCTTTTCATTGATATTATGTTGAAAGACACCTCCGATGAATGCTTCAAGCTCCTTCAGAACAAATTTGAGAATCAGTCACTTGTTGTCGCAGTCGAAAAATGCTGTCAGCTTGATGAGCTGAAGTTGAAGGACGGTGGGAATGCCCGAGCCCATTTCGACAAGATAAAGGTCTTCCAAGAAGAACTCGCATCGTTGGGACAACGTGTCTCCGATACCGACCTATTCAACATCATTTTCATGTTCCTACCTCATTCCTACAATCCTATTCTGAAGTCAGCCTCGTCGAACATGAGATTGCATAACCGAAGCATTACCGCTGAGGAATTTATGTCAATGGTCATCGATGCCTACAATCAATTTGTTGCACAAGGCACAATCAAATCTAAATTGGACGACATTGCCTTTAATGCTGACTCTCAAGGAGAGACAAGGGACGTACCATGAAGAAATTTGATGGCAACTGCTACAACTGTGGGTGGCATGACCACAGAGGTTGGGACTGCTGGGAAGAGGGCAGGAAGAAACATGGCCAGGCACCGAAAGGGTGGAGACCATGGGGGAAGAAGAACAAGGACTTGAAGGATTCAAAACCCCCGATATCCGCAAATGTTGCTGCTGATGAAAAGGAACCTGATGCTGTTTGGTTAGCAGACAGTTTTACCGACGAACCAGAAGCCGTGTTGAGCTTATCATTTGCCACCCTTGCTTACACTGGCACACAAACCAACACTGTTGAGCTATACGACAGCAGCGCATCACAGCACCTGTCCCCTTATCCTGAACACTTCGTCAACTTTGTTGATATCACCCCCAAACCCATTACGGCTGCTGATAAGCGTACTTTTGATGCAACTGGGCACGGCGACCTATATGTTGAGATACCAAATGGTAATACAAAGGCACATATCCTCTTGAAGAATGTGTTGTATGCCCCATCTATGGGCGTCATGGTCTCGATTAGCAAGCTCGCAGCCGCAGGATATGTATGCCGCACTTTTCCGCGACTCTGTTTGCCAAATCTTCAATCTTCGAAAGAAGCTAGTCAGCGAGATACCCATTAGCAATGGCCTATACTGTGTATGATGCACTGTGAAACAGCCATTCACAGGGGCAGCAAATGCAACAGAGATGCTTACCATGAAGGAGTTACACACCCGTCTATCACATGTTGCACCGTCAATGATTCGCGACACGCTGACCAAGGGAATGGTCGAAGGTGTTAAGCTTGATCCTATGCATTCGACAATGGGTCAGTGTGAATCATGTGAGTATGGGAAAGCAATCCACAAACCTATCGGGACAGTCTGCGAGCCAAAACAGTGTGAACGATTTGGTGATGAGGTACACACAGACCTATGGGGACCATCAGACATTCAAACCCCTGGTCACAAGAAATTTTATTTGTCGTTTATGGATGACTACACTCATTACATGCACCTCTACCTCCTCACAGCAAAATCTGACACCTTCAATGCCTATAAAACCTACATGGGTTGGGTGAAAATGCAGCATGGCACTGTCATTAAACGGCTCCGATCGGACCGTGGTGGAGAGTACCTGAGTGAAGAATTTAGCTAGTACTTGAAGCTTGAAGGGACAGAATGAAAACTTACCATGCATGACACGCCGCAACATAATGGCATCGCTGAGCGACTCAACTGCATGTTGGTTGAACACGTACGCACGGTCTTGCACGCCAGTGGACTTTTGAAGACACTATGGGGAACGCACATGTGGGTACACAATGACTCAGGTCCCAAGCTGGATGCAAGAGCTAAGGAGGGTTATTGGGTTGGGTTCGACGCCGACAGTAACGCGCATTGGATTTATGACAAGGAACGATACACCTTGTCCATCGAGCATAACATCTTGTTCGAGAGACATGATGGTGCCAATTCAGGGTCGGGTAGGTCGCAGATCAAGGGGGAGAAAGAAAAGAAGTCTGCAAACGATCAGCACCATACCCACAATAAAACAGAGGTGAAGAAGAACTCACCACCAGCTCCTGACCAACCTGAACCGCAAACACAAGCGCCTGGCCCAGTGTCCAAGAAAACGAATGCTGCAACCAAGTCAGTACCCCCAGAATCTACTGATGAACTGCGCCGCTCGACTTGTCAACGGACGGAGTCCTGTATCTCTGGATGCTGCGTGAACACGAGGGCACGCACGACGGTCGAGATGGTGGCGGTCCAACCCTGCCTCAAGGAATTCACGCAGTGGCTCTTGAGGGCCATTGTGGGAGTGAGAGGGAGAACCCAGCCACAGAAGCTGATGTGGCAGGCAGCATCTGGGAATCCATTCATGGCGACGCTGATATCACCTATGTGATGTACGTGGAGTTGCCAAGGCTGAGGCGCTTGAGCCATGCACAGTCGATGAGGTCCGGAAACAGCCAGATTGGCCGCACTGGGATGAAGCTATCAAAGCAGAGCTGAAGAGTCTCGATGAAGCACACACCTGGGATGTCGTACCAAGACTGCTGAAGGGGACAAATGTAGTTGACTGTAAATGGGTCTTCAAAATAAAGAAGAACTCGGCCAGCGAAATTGACAAGTACAAGGCCTGGCTCGTTGCATGTGGCTTTACTCAAGTACAAGGTGTCAACTACTATGAAATGTATGCTCCGGTCACTCGCCTCTCATTGCTATGCCTTATTCTTGCTATCGTCGCTCATTACCACTGGGATGTTGATGTTTTCGACTGCCACTCAGCTTTCCTCAATGGCAAACTCGACGACGACGAAGTTATCTACATGGAATTACCTCCTGGCTTCAATAAGGGTGGTAAAGACCTCATCGCACTCTTACACATCGCATTATATGGTTCAAAGCAAGGTGCACTTAAATGGTATCAGTGCCTTTGCAAGGAACTTGCTGAACTCAGACTCAACCGCACAGAGGTGGATTGGGGAGTTTTCATAGCAAAAATCAGCATGCACCTACTCATTCTAGCCTCGCATGTTGATGACTGTACAGTTACCGGATTGTCTAGAGAGCTCGTCACGGCATTTAAGGACGAAATTGGGTTGTGATTCAAGATCACTGACCTCGGGCCAATCAGCTGGCTTCTGGGGATGAAAGTGACTCGTGATCCTGATGCTTGCACCATTGCCATCTCTCAACAACTGTACATTGAGGCAATATTAACAAAATACAACTTTGCCGACCAGAAGCCACTCTCTATCCCCATGGACCCCGATGTCCAGCTGTCACGAGCTCAATCGCCACAGTCCACTACGGATGTCGCTACGATGCGACAAGTCCCATTTTGTGCCGCTCTCAGATCTCTAATGTACCTCGCCGTGGGTAGTCGACCCGATATCACATTTGTTGTGTTGACGCTTGCACAATTCACAGAGAACCCCGGTCTACCCAATTGGGAGGCACTCAAACGTGTCTACCAATATTTGATTGGTACAAAGAGCTGGTTGCTGACATATGGCACTCAGATGAAAAGTCTCGTTGGCTATGGTGATGCCAATGGTGCATCCCAGGAACATCGACATGCTATCACAGGATATGCATTCCTTATTGATGGAGGGGTGATCTCATGGAGCTCGTGAAAGCAAGAGCTCGTCACACTATCGACTACAGAGGCTGAGTATGTCGCATCCACCCATGCAGCTAAGGAGGCCCTCTGGCTCTGTCATCTCATCGGTGAAATCTTCGAACTGCTCCATAATCCAATCACCCTTTTCAATGACAACCAATCCGCAATCACGCCTACCAAAGATGGTAATTATCATGCACATACTAAACATATTGACATTTGTTATCACTTCATTCATTTCTCAATTTCCAATGGTTCAATTCGTCTGCTTTATTGTCCTACTGATAGCATGGTTGCTGATACCCTTACTAAAGCTCTTCCTTCTTCTAAGGCTAAACATTTTGCTTCCGAACTTGGACTTCGTGCCGTTTGAGGGGG
>JBBPQL010001266.1:0-11366 GCA_038092515.1 Boletus subparvulus | reverse complement strand
TGTAAGGCCATCAATATGAACCTTCTCCTGTTGATCGTCAACCTAAATTGGTTCGGCAAGAATGGTGAGGACTTCATCAACACAACGACGAGGGCTTACCCTCCTTGTTACACTATCATGACCATTCCCACTGCTGGCGTCCTCAGGATCTTGTGCCTTGCTTTTCCCCTTGTGTGAATTCTGGTTGGTAAAGCAACGTACATCAAGAGTGACCCAGATAGTAGTACAGATCACGAGAAAAAGTATATTGCCACCTACAGAACCAGGTTTTACCGAAGCCTTGACATGATCATCCCCATCCACAGGCTGGAATCGCCGAATCGATGGAGGTACTGAGTCTAGATCGGGACGGACAGAGCGGGACTGTTGATCAGAGGTTGATTCGTCAGAGACCTTCCTTTTCTTAGCTTGAGGGATTTTCGCTGTGCTGTGGCTTTGAATGGCTGCTGGATGGGTGTTGTCATCTTGATCTGATTCATCGCGAGTTCTCTTTTTCTTCTTTCGTGTCTCAGTTACTACGCCGCGAGTGCCAGTCTCTGCTCTCTCATTGGACTCTTTGTTAGCGATGTTGTTGTCCAAGTTGACATTGGTGTTGGTATCATGGTTCCTTGACTTCGCTGAATTCTTCTTTTGCATTTTAGCGGCACTGCGAGTGATATCTATAATCATGTTAGTGACTTTGTCCATCTCCTTGTCCACATCTTCTTACCCTCCTCATCTGTCCCCTCGTCCTCATCCTCCGAGTCGTCCTCTGTCTCTTTCTCTGACTCGGAGTCATCCTCATCCTTCTCTGTCTCTGTCTCCTCATCTGAGTCCGTTTCATTGCTGTGATTGGTCTTGTCATCTGACTCAGAGGTAGCCTCTTCATTTTTCTTCTTCTTCTGTGTCTTTGATTTCGCCATGCTACTAATCTAATAGTATGATTTCGTCAATGTAATTCCATAGCATCGAGGGGACTACTACCTTCCCACTTGTCTTTTTCAGTTTCTTCTGTACCTTTGACTTTTAGAGCCAACACCCCAGTATAATCCAATCAGCTTACCTGCTCCCCCTCCTCCTCCATCTCCTCGTCTGAGTCCGTTTCATTGCTGTCATCAGTCTCGTCGTCTGAGGCAGCCTCTTCATTGGTCACGTTTCCCTTGGCTTGTTTTGATTTCGTGCTGGTTTTCGTCTTCTTCTGTGTCTTTGATTTCGCAGCGCTACTACTTTGAACCTGATGGTATGATTCCATCAACGTAATTACATGACATTGAAGGAACCACTACCTTTTCACTCGTCATTTTGATTTTCTTCTGTACCTTTGACTTCTTAGAGCTGACGCCCTATATCATCCAATCTGTTACGCGAGACGTACACTTGGTAGGTCAGAGCGGAACCAAGTCGTCTCAAGGGAGGTGCTCACGAAGAGACGCTACGTCCTTAAGACAACCTAAGATACTAATGTCGAGTCGAGTGGTACGAAGGTCTTAAGCCGAATGCTCAAGGACTCAAGAGTACGCTAGATTGCGTAGAACAAGAATGGGGACTATTGTACATGCAGCGTACTACTTATACTACGCGACGCGTAAGCGTAGAATGTCATAGAACGAGAAAGAACTAAGTGAGTAATGAGGAACACGTAACCGATGCGAGAGAATCGGTTAGAAGGCGATGTTGTCCGTAGATAAGGATCAGTTCAGTAAGCATAAATGAGTAAGCGAGATATGATCCCTTCCGGTAGTAAAGGAAGAATAACGGCGTGGGATTAGAGTTCGATGAAAGAAGAGTTAAATGATCCTAAAAGGATCAAACAATGGATCCAGTCATAGGAACACATACCAAAGAGTATATGAGAGCGACGAAAGAAAGAGATGAGAAAGATACCATGTGAAAGGAGACAGATTGTAACACCCAGGCTTCCTCAAAATCTGTCAACTCATTTCCACCGAGTTCTGGTGGCTGGGCCTTGCCTCCTATGTCCGCCACTACATCAAGGGCTGTGTGACATGCCAGCAGAACAAGACCAACACTCACCCTACTGTACCCCCGCTATCCCCCATCAAGTCCCTGGCATCTTGCCCTTTTCAGCAGCTCTCTTGCGACCTTATCATGGATCTCCCCCTTTCCTCTGGTTTCAATTCTCTCCTGGTTGTGGTCGACCATGGGCTTACTAAGGGGGTGATTCTCTGCCCAACAAAGAAATCCATCACTGCCAAAGGAATTGCTTCCCTTTTCTTCCACAAAGTCATCTTAGATTACAGCCCCCAATTTGTCTCCGCCTTTGCTCAAGAACTCAGGAATCTCTTGCAATACAACCTATCTTTCTCCACCACCTACCACCCACAAACTGACAGTGAAACTGAAGGGGGTAAACCAAGAAGTGGAAACTTATCTCCGAATCTTCTGTTGCAATAATCCCGCATCCTGGTCCGAATCCATCTCTCATGCTGAATTTGCACACAATTACCGACCTCACTCCATTACCAACCAATCTCAGTTTTACCTCATGATGGGGTACAAACCCCTTCCTTTGGTCATCTCTGACACCTCCATTCCCACTGTGGAAACTCATCTGAAAACCCTTTCTGCAGCCTGCAATGAAGCCCTTGCGGCTCATGAATTAGCTCAACAAGTCATGTCTTCTCACTCCCAAAGAGGCTTCAAACCCTTCGCCAAAGGAGACAAAGTATGGCTAGAAGCCAGAAATCTGAAATGCCTTATCATCAACCCGAAGTTCATCCCCAAGAGGGAAGGACCATTCACCATCACCAAAGTCCTATCTCCTATCGTCTACCAACTTCATTTACCTAAAACCTGGAAGATCCATCTGGTCTTCCATGCTTCTCTCCTATCTCCCTATCGCGAAAACAAAGTCCATGGCTGGAACTTCCCGGCGCCACCCCCTGGCCTTATCGACAGGAAAGAAGAATATGAAATCGAGAAGATCATTCGCCACCATGGAACCCCGTCCTCCAGTTCTTTCCTAATCTGATGGAAAGGATATTCGGCCGAAGAAGATTCCTGGGTCCCTGAGCAGGACTTGAAACATGCCAAGACTACACTCGCCTCATATAAAAACATACACCCCTCCATCTTTTCCCCTCCGCCCCCTTCTTGCTAACTCCACCACCACGTCTACCAATGCCACCACCATCTCAACTACTTTGTCTCTTTCTCCTTCTATTGTAGATGACACTTCTCGTCCTTCATCTACTCGATCTGAAGCAGGCTGGGGCTCTCCCACTCCCCTGCCTGATAACTTTCCTCCTATCTCTCTGGCTACAATGGCTACTCCTATTTATTCCATAACCATTTCCTTTTACACCCACACCCTCCATGACGACTTCCCTGATGCCTGAGACATAAAAAAGCTTTCTGACTATATTCGCTCCCCCACCTTCACTCTCTCTATCGACTCTTTCCTCGACATTGGTTCTCTCCTATATGCCCTTAGACATGCTTATCTCAAGAACTCCCATCTTTGCCTCATGACCACCAACCTCTCCCCTTCTCCTGAACAAACCCTCCTTTCTTGCCTTGTCAGAGAAGTATACCTCGAAATCAAAGGGTTACTGGTCATGGCAATGTACCAGTTAGGAATGCTGGAGTTCTTAGAAGATATTGACAGGTACAAACATACATGCTCGAACTTTCATGCTGGAACTCCCCCAATACCTCCCCCTTGTTTACCACAGCCCTATCCATCCAAACCACGTCTTCTCCAAACATCTTCCTATCTCCACCCAGGACGATTTTGACATCTTCATAGATGATGTTGGCAATGATGTTATTGATAGCACTGGATGGAGCAACATAACCAGTTCTCCCTATGGATCAGACTCAGGATACTTTTAGTCTTTCATTGTGGACTCAGAGCTAGTTGGGGGGTAATGTTACGATTTTTTTCTTCTTTTTTTATACATTGCTCGTCTCTTGACTCGCTCCCTATCCTTTTTCCTTTTCACACCATTCCCTCGGAACACTGTCCATCTAAACATAGCTTCCTTCTTCCATGCTATGCATGGTCCCATTATTCCGTTCCTACCTTCCTCTTATGGACGTCTTCTCCTATTCATGCATAGCCTTAACGCAGCCTTCTTCCTTCTATCGCACAGCCCAACCTCCCTTTCATATCTGTCTTAGCTTTCTGCTACGAACACTGCTTGGTCTATGTGCCACATCTCCACTTATGTATATCTCTTAACTTTAATCTACTTGATTCTCCCTTGACACTTGGATCCTCCCGAAAGTCCTCATGCTACTTTTGAGTGCACACTCTATTTGTACCCTTGTCCTTGAACTCCCTAAGCAACTGTTCATTGCCAGGAGTCGTCATGGAAACCCCTGACATCCCTTGATCTCGAAGGAGACCTTCCAGATACCTAGTCCCTTGTCTTTTCAAGTCTATGCTTTCCTCTACCCAAGTCAAGCGTAACACTACTGGGACGGGATAATGCTTAACTACCCCCACATGGAAGAGCCTTTGGCTGTATTCAATGTCCCACTTTCGTGGAAGGAAACAGTGGTAGCCATTTGGGGTATGAATTGTGATACCACCCCAGGTGTCGATGGGATGCATGTCAACCTGTTGAAGGCGATGGTGAAAGAGGAATGTATGTTGGCAGCCTTTGGCAGTGAATGGGGGTGATCATGCAGACCAGTCAGTCTGGGCCCTCCCTGAAGTGAAGTTATCAAAGTTTCCCCTCTCTCTGATGGGCAAAGCACTGTGGAAGGTGCTTAGAGCTGTATGGGCACTAGAAGACATACCGGATGGATGGTCCAAAGTGGTGATCATCAACCTGTTTAAGAAGGGTGACCAAAACTCCTGGTGAACTATTAAGGACTAAGTCTGATATCTGTGAGCCTGAAGATCATCATGGTTACAGTGGTTCATAGACTTGAGAAGGTATCGGACAAGAAACTCTTGTCCATCTCCCGCACCCAAAGTGGGTTTCGCCACAGAGAAGAGGCCATGATGCAATTTTTGATTATGGCAGAAAGCATGCATCAAAGGCACCTGAATGGTCGGCCAACCTTTGGCTTGTTTATTGACCTAGTAAAGGCCTATGATAGGGTTCCCCATGGGGCCCTGTACCGAGTGTTAGAACATCACGGCATATATGGTAAGTTCCTGAATATTGTCAAGGCCATGTATAGGACCTCCAAGATTGAGTATGCATGTGTGGCAAGCTAGCTGAGCCCTTTGACATGTGGAGAGGGCTATGCCAAGGCTGTCCACTTTCCCCCCTGTTGTTTATCATCTTTATTGACCACCTTTTGGTGGATACCCACTCTTCCGAGGAGGGTGTTCCTGTCCCTGCTTCTAGGGATCAGGTCAATAAAGGAGTACCCACCCCAGGCCAGTTGTGTTTTAACCTGGATGGCAGAATGTATGTAGATGACATTGTGTGTTTTGAGGAAACTCTTGACATGATGAAACAGCGTTGTATAAACATTGTGGAATGGGGAAAAAAGTGGGGGATGAATTGCAACTTTGATGGGAGTGGAATCATGTTGTGATCCTATGATGCAGCCCTAAGGAATGTGTATGTGGACACAGACTTTGAGACTGCCAAGGGGACTTTCCCTAAGGTAACCTCCTATAAATATCTGGACACAGAGGTGATGGAAGATCTGCCGATGTTTATGGGGGTGATGCCTTGGACCTGTTGCAAGGGAGGAGTATGGATGCATTGCAGTATGCAAAGTCACTTGCCACCAAGGACCTGACAGCCTTGAGTACTCCAATATCATATTTTTCAAGTTGTATAATACAAGATATGATCTTAGTAGATGTTTAAGATCACAAACTCCTTGTGGGAACTGCATAAACTCTAGAATTGAATCAGAGTTGTTGGAACTTGGACTTAGCTTATGTGCTGTGTTTTTGCTATACTCTGGGTCCTGGAAAAATGGAGGTGAATGGAGCTACTCAGAGATGTTGATGAGCTCAAGATAGACAACAACATTGATGAAGGTAATGTCAAGGTCAAAAGCCTTGATTGGATAAGGGGATAGATAACATCAAAGTCAAACAAAAGGTAGTTTATCCAAATCAATATTCAAACTGGATATACCTGAGTGTTACTACAGTTTATACACTATAGTATACTGTAGAGTCTAGAAGTGGAGCAGTGCTTCAAAGGTATGAATGTGCTGAGATGTGGAAACACAGTAATGGAGTATTCTATGCATGAGGCAAGAGGAACAGATAGATAAGTAAGTGAAGGAACAAAATATAGAGAGTCTAATGGAGATATGTAATATACAGGATGCTAATGGAGACTTCCAAGTCCAAAGGTGCAGAGATATGGAGTTGTCCCAGAGGGCCAGAGTTGAATAAGATAAAATCATGAATATGAGAGTAGATGATATTAGTACCACAAAATTCAATTTATACAACACATCTGTAAGAAAACAAAACAAATAAAAGAATAATTGGTTCTACTTTCAATATTAACAAGTTTGGATTCCATATCTCAATAATTTACAGAAATATGATTAGTGCATTCCAAACATGTTAGATAAGTCAAGTATTTGCATATGTATTTTCTTATATATGAAAATGTGTTATAAAAATGTTTGATTATGACATATTACATTGCCATGCAATTATGAATGCAAACATTATATGGATGATGGATGGATAGCCAGTAGTACTCCCACATCCAACAATATCTTGTATTGATTGGTGAATATATATTTTTGTATTTGAAAACATGTTGTATATTTAAAGATATGGATAATTGGTGGCACATTTTCATATATATATATGTGTATTAATAGAATATATGAATACATTAATAGATGACATTCAATAGATATCTATTTGTCAAACATTATAATTATACAGATAATTTGGTTGTCAAATATATTCAAAGTGCATAATAAATTGACCACATGCCTCCCATTCCCTTAATACAATTTGATGACTAATCAATCAACTCTGTGTCCAACTACCCCAGGTCTACATTGGGGCTAAGCAGTCTTTGTGATAGACTTTATAGACTTAAAACAGAAGGTGATATTCATGCAATCAATAAAAACAAATTTCAACATAATATATTGGAGCTCTCAAAATTCTCAAGTTATCAGCAGCTAAAGATTGATTTGCTAAACCAAGGTATATGCTTTAGAAGGTATCATATAAGAAATAAAAGGTTCTAATCCAGAAACACAAGCCTAGTACAATATATTCTCAATTTGCTAACAAACTCCAGAAGATTTGGTCTTAAACTTATATAAATAGCATTTCAAGGCAGGTGATGTGGGTCTGATGTGGCTTGAGCTCACCCAAGCCTTGCATCATGTCTTAGTAACCTAACATAATTCCTACATTCACATAGTAACCCATATGTTCATGTAACCCATAGTCATCAGGAAAAATTTGAAGTACAGATATACCCAGATATATATATATCAAGTACTTATCAGTTTGGTATAATATGATAGAAGTATATATAGCATTATCATTTTATAACTATAATGTTGATGAAGAGGTAATTACAGATAATACTAGGTTGACTGCTTATAGCTGACCATTTGAATCTCTGTCAGATATAACCTAGATAATTCTATGTCGTTGTGACAAGAAAGTGATCAATTCTTGTCATGTATATCATTGATGATCATTGACAGCCCCAACAATAGCCAGAAGTGTGTGAAAAGCTTTGTAAGCACTATATAGATCTTTCTGGCTTCACAATAGGCTTTTATGTGGTGCCATATAGACTTGTTTTTTTTCAGCTTGTGACTAGCCGAAGGTGTGGGAAAAAAATTGTAAGCACTGCACAGCAAGTATGTGTGATGTAATGTTGTTCACTTTCTCTACTTGGCCGAAGGTATGGGAAGAAATTAGTAAGCACTACCATGTATGTATGTTACATAGACTTGTTCTTTTTTGTACTTATAACTGGCAGGAGGTGTGGGAAGAAATTTGTAAGAACTGTATAGCACCAGGTGTATAAACCCACCCTCTTTCTCTTTTCTCTTTTCTCTTTTCTTTACTCTTGTCCTTGAGTTCTATCTTGGGTCAAGAGTCACTCTGGTCTCTAGAGATTATAACCAGGGAAGCTTATACTTGTGTGAATGCATTGTAAGCCTTTTCTTGCCCCTTATTTCGCTTTTTTCTGGATTTCATTAGATAAAATGGTAGTTTACTTGGTTGGTAGTCTGCTATGAATTCAATGGTATTTGATTAATGACATGTCCATTTTGATTAAGAATTAGTTCATTTTACAGTGGAATTCTTTTTGTATGTTTTTCCCCTTTTTTTGAACTCAATGATATCAATGATAATGCTAGATAATCCCAGATAATGTCTGATACTTTATAAATGTATGACAAAGCTGACCATATACATATAAGTATTATAATACTGATCATATGTATATATCAACTTAGTCAAGTTGCTATAGATTATACTAATGATTTACATAGTCATATAAATATATATTATCCATAAAGACACAATGACACTTTTGACCAACACTACCAATGCTCCCAGGGATTATATAGCACTACCATTGTATATACCATTATTATATATGCTATAGGGCTTTACAGGGTAGCTAAAGCTACATATGAGATTATCTTTTCAACTAAATTTCCCTGATGCTAAGTTCAATAACCCATACATTCACACATGCACCAAGTTACTTAGTCTGCATCTTCAGTTCACAGTAAGCACTAGCCATCACAAATGTCCACCTCTGTCCACTGATGGCAATCACAAGTTCCTGTCCAAAGTATCATGGCCTCACACTGAATGAACCTCCCCATCGACATCTTCACTGTGACCCTGGAGTCCGCAGATATGGAGACCATCTCTAGCCTCTGCTGTGCGCACTCATGGCTGAACAACACCATAATTGACATACTAAGAGCTCAAGCTGCCCTGAGACTTGCAGCACCATCCGGCCTGCCCTGTGTCCTCTCTGGCCTAGATCCAACTTCTGCCACACCCATCAACCAGGGGGACTGTGAATGCAGGGACCATCAGCACGCACAACACCTGCAGCTGGTCCATGAAATGGCGCTCTCAATATCCATCTACCCCCCTTGCTCACTTCTTCAGCATGTCCATATGTTTTACATATGTAGATGTTCCAAGAGCCCACCCATGGGGATGAGCATGGTAGGAACTGTGGCTGGACATGCACATATGGAAGGACATGCACACAGTCACTACACACCTCCTTAAACTTTGGAAATTGAGAATAGCATTCCATGGTGTTTATAGCCACATTGGGTGGCCAAAGGACTTGGAGAGGAAGAGGGTCAGAATATGGTGCATTGGAAGAGTTTGTGTTTGGTGAGAGGCATCAGTATAATTACAGTTGGAATGTAGGAGGTCTGTAATGTTTTCACAATGGTAACTCATTCCTCCATACTGTGATGCCTTCAGTTCTCAAACATAACTCAGGTTATGGGGAATGTATGGTGGGGTAAATAGCAACTACTGTGAAGGGAAAACATGAAAGAAGTCTGCTGTAAAGGAGGACCCCATTGTGTACATATCATAGTACTGGCCTGTCCAAAGAAAACGAAAAAGACTAGGTATTTAATGATAAGCAGATCAGGATAGGTATTAGCTCCAACTGCTCCTCCTGCTCTTCTTCAGTCCAAACCACCAAACCTCATGCCCATACCCAGAGCATCTTGAGGGAACAACCTGACTGAGTCAAGAAAGTGCAGATGTCGTCATGTTGCCCACAGAGGTGGCGATAACCCTGAGCTCACGCAAGCTAGACAGGGTTGTCATGAAGAAGAAATTGCCAAGCTCAACATGTGCAATGATGGACAGGGACACAAGTGTGGGGTGGGTAAAGGGGGTAAAGAATCCTGCAGAATGAGCTTTGTACACACTATGGAGCAAAAGGACTTGGAGATTGGGACATGCAGCGAGGGCCATGCTTAACACACCCCCACTGCTGTAGTGCATGTCCAGCTCTGCATGTTCGCCCAACATAGATTGAACATTGCAAAGCATTGCCTGCCACCTACCACTCATATACTGCAAAGGGGGCCAGGTGGTCCCACAGTGGAGGGGGTTTCTTGCTTGCTTGAATCTGCAAGGTCATAGAGTGGGAAGGGTGCCAGCTTTTCATCCAACATGACTCAGCCTCTCCTCCAGCTTACCATCAAAGTCATACAGCACTTTGAGGAATTTCAAATTGGACAAAATCGAGTTGAAAATGAGGTCCTCATCACTGCCATGTAAAATAATGACAAGCACCTGGAGGTTGGGATGTGAGCATGAGGGTGGGTGGGGGCTCCCCATGGTGACAGGGCCAAAGATCAACCAATCCACATTGGGGCAGTGGTTGAGAAGGATGAGAAATTTCTCTGCTTCATAGATCATGACTTTTGGGAGCCTCATGGCAAGGTGGGTGAGGTTGGCCCATCCCATATCCAGCAAAGTACCTGGCAATACATGGAGGAAGTTAAGGACCAGTGTTTTCAGGCAAGGTAGATAGAGGCTGTGTGATGGCCACTTGGTCACCTTCTTTGAACAGTGCTTGGACCACAAGGTGCTGTAACATGTGGGTGCTGTCAAGAAGCTGGTTTAGGTCAATCCCATTCCTGTTCATGATCCACAGCCTCCAAAAGCACTTCCTGTAGAATTGAACCAACTCCATCCAATCATCTCTAAAATTAATGTCATTGGAAAATGAGAGTCCCAGCAATAGTGGCCAGTTCCCCAACCTCAACAGCCACATCTCGAAGCTACCCATGTCCTCCCAATTGATGACACACCCCAGCCATGGTCTTGAATAACGTTTAGTGAGCACCACAGCTGGGGCATTTGGCATGCTACCTCCCTCCAGTGATGGCAAACATCCACTAGCAGAAGTGGAGCATGATTGTGCACTGGCCAGACATATGGCTCATCAGGTAAGCATGCCACAAACTGATTCTGCAGGCAGTTGTTGCATGGCTAGTCAGTCAATGAGGAGAAAAGTGCAATTCATAAGCTCCTCATTTTTGTAGGTCCTGCATGAGTAACTTTGTGCTCTTTTTGCACTCAGGGTGCTTCCAGTGCTATCGGCAACCAACTGTGCCAAGTGCTTTCCAATGACCTGAATTCAGCATTATTATTTGCTTTTACTAGTTCTCTGATTTTCCATAATGATGTATCCTTTAATACATATATCTACATCATACATTGTATATAATGTACATGCAATGAGAGTGAATTATCCAGTATATATATTTATATTTTCAAATTATGGATGGAAAAATGTCTCCCTGATATTAAAAGCATTATCTGATTAACAATATATATTTAACAACAATTTAGCATGATGATCTTGAGGTTCATTATTGTTATATTGGAAGACAAATCACCACTATCATCTACTTTGAACAAAGCTTCATCACAACCT
>JBBPQL010001265.1:0-11372 GCA_038092515.1 Boletus subparvulus | reverse complement strand
TCTGTTGTATCTGTTCGTAGTACATATTTTCACTTATATGCCAGCAATGGAGTACTACTAGTATGCAAAGCAGGCCGCTGTTTTCCTGGTCGACAGAGTGGTCAAGATACTCGCAAGAATGCAGTCCACGCAACATGCAGTTCGCACAAAACGCGGTCCATGCAGGTCGCGCAGAATTTAGTACGCGCGATAGTATGCAGAACGCGGTGCGCGCAATATTCACCGAGGTACGAGGGACGCGGAACGCGGCTGGGATTAAATGTGCATCCGTGACGCCATAGTACAGAGACCAGAATGATCAATCTGGCTGTCCTACGCTCAGTCAGCCTCGTGGTCAAATGGGAACGCTTGAGGCTTACGTTAGCATTTCCCTCCGCTCCGCCTCACGCGATCGAGCATGGCAGAGAGGTCCTCGGCATGTTCGTGTTCCGAAGGTGGCATATCGAACAGCGTAAGGAAATGAATCTTGTGGAAAGAATACAGTTGAGAGGAGAGAAGCGGAGGTGACTAAGCTGTTCATAGCGCGATCACATCAGCGCAGAGATATCGCTCGAAAAGCGCGGTGGGGTCGTCGTCGTCGTCCATACGCTTGGGCTCCAAGTTAAAACGGTACATTCGGTGAGAGAGGGTCAAATCATGCAGGCTGATTATTAGAGTGATATTCGCTGCCAGTTGCTCGTCGAAGGGGAAGAACGTTACATAATGCAAGTGCGAGAGGGTGATGGCAATGTCCTAGTTCTGGAAATTCGTTCGCACGCTCACTTCTCTAGCACGCCTGTCCCGCCCATACTCGCACTAGCCCGAGGCTCTCTTGCCTGATCTCGAGACAGAGTGTTTGGGGGCCGCATCCAACCTTGTTTTGAATTTGGTGGATCTGCTCTTTCGCGCTCTACCTAAGGTGTTGATCTTCTTTCCACTTAGAGAGACGCAGGACACGTCTGCTGAACAGGACGACTCTCATCCTCGCCAATCGCGATCTGCATCCGCATCTGCGTCCAGATCCTCTCAAAGGATCGTGGCGCTCCGAGGATGGTCCGACGACCTGAATTCACACCTCGCAACCTGCAAGGTGCAGATCGCCCTGATGAAGATGGACAGGCGGAACGTTGTCAGTGCAGAAAAGTATACGCGGAGATTGCCCCCTCCGTCCCTTGCCCATCCTTGCCATCTTTATTCTATTGTAATACCTCGTGTGTTTTCTTTGTTTTGTTGGTCTGCGCATCTTCCCCCTCCATCGTTGCGTATCCCGTTCCTGAATACTTTTTTTTTGCTGCGCGTCTCACGACGATGGTGACGATCTCACTGCATGATGACTTTTTCGGCCAGGCTTTTCAAAGGTCCATCCGCGACTGTCCGGCAACGGCGGCCAATGCCTTTTCCTTGCTCGGGGAGCATTTGTTTGTGCACCTCGACCGCCTGTTCTGCGCCACCTTGATTTGGTTCTTTGGACTGTCGCTCGCCGGATGCTTTCTTTTGTTTTCCCCCGTGACCTCGAGCATCTTGGTTTTCGATTTTACGGTTTTTTCTTTACATATATCCAAGCATGCACATAACGTGTATTACATTATAGCGCGCCTGTGTCGCTGCTACACTGTATGCTTCGAGTACCTTGATTCCAACATCCTCCAAGAAGTCGACGATCCTTTCAACACGTCACCGTACAACATATCGCGAAAGGAAACGCGTCGAAACCCGGGTTGTCTGTAACACGGCAGCGTTCTCAGCGTTCAACATACTCCAAGCATTGTCGGTAATTGGGATTTGGACCAGAACATCGACGGACCATGTTACTGGATAAAGTGCGGAGGGAGCGTTTCCTGAACCGTCCATCCAACTGAGTGGGTTAAAGCTATCCGGGGTGCCCGGGGGAAACGTAGTCGAAAAATGGTTGTGTCATGGGGAGAAGAGGATTCTCATGTATAGAGATGTCGTTATCGCCGCCAGATAATAGTTGGGGACGGCACATTTGAGACAGACATTTTGTCTTTCGTAGCGAGTGTAGTACTCATGCAGCAAGGTACTCCTGGCCAATAGGATGTTCAGTGTGTTCGCAAAGACAGATTGGTAATTGGAATTCACCTTCACGAAAGAGATTGTCCTTTCTTTTCAATAAAAGTCACCAAGCACTCACACAAGCAGGACCTACATGCGTCGGAGTCGAGTGAAGACCCACCACGAATTCGTCAAACTGCAGAGGATGCAGCGACTAAGCCCAAGCTCGTTGGGCGAGTCACCCTCCTCGAGTCCGAGCGCCGATAACGAGGAATCTCTCGTGGGTTTCATCGAGCCCTCAGGGATGCTGTCGAGAGCGTTCCGGACTTGTACGCATCGGCTGAGCTGGGTAATTGGAAATGCAATAATCCCTTTCCCCGCCCCGATAGCGAGCAGTAGACCCTACATGTCCCAATAGAAAAAGTTGGGAACTTATGGAACACGAAAATACGTCAATATGGATTTACACACCGACTATGATGCAGGCCTATGTCAGTAAATACAGGTACGTATCTATAACCTGAAAAACTTACAAGCATGCCCGTGCGTCGCGCCTGTTGATTACCCCAGGATATGTAGTGTGAAAGGAAATATGTATTGTTGAACACCCTTCCTGTGCTTCCTGAGAAGAGCTGTCACCGAGGGATGCGACTTCGACTCGGAGACTCACAAGGTTTCTGTCAAAGTCAAGAAATGACTGGAAAGATCATAATGTCCGTAAGCAGGAAGGGACGTCTCTTCCTATTGTCGCCAGCATTGCACACAACAACAACGGCTGAATGTCGCATGGCAGGCGGGATAAGTTCCGTCACTTGTCCCCATCGCTTTCGTGAATCAAAGACTCATCAATCTGGCCATTCGTGGGTGTTTATCATCTTGTTCTCAGGCTAGGACTGAATGATGGCGGTAATGATTGAGAGGAAGGAACTCGTGGCAGACGTTCAATTTGGCCTAGTTTGTCCCCAGTGACTTGCTGTGTCCTTGCCTGCCAGCGTCCTTACCCTAATACCACCATGTCTACCGCCTCTTCCGCTGATGATCCCAATCTTCAAACGACGAATTCACCGACGTTCGTCCATATTGTTACCCATGTTTTTCTTCCTGTCCAGCTTCCCGACGAAAACGACAATACCCCAGAGAACAGTCATTCGCTCGCTCGTGCGGTGTGCGCTGCTGCCCATGCTTATGGCACCCACCTCTGCGGAACCTCTGAGCAAGCTCAGTGGTACCGCATCACCAAGATGTTAGACAACTTACAAGCCTCCGTCCAGTCGGAGCACATGGACAATGACCACGTCATATCCCAGCTGCAGGGAATGCAAACGGGAGGTACGTTCGCACGTTCCCCACAGATCCCGGGCCGTGCTGACAACCTCTAGATGTCCTCGCATTTTTCATCCGACGTGAAAATGCCGGGATTATCCTCACGAAACGGGAGAACTGTATGCTGTGCGAGGGATTCGAGGTATCCCCAAGCAACGATGCTGTAGAGGAAACGCCAGAGCCTCTGATATGCTCGTATCCTGGATCGGCGGTCGAGATGCCCAACGAGGTGTTTGACGACGGGGAGTTCCAATTCGAACTTGCCAAATTTCTTTCTCGCCTCAGCGCTGTCGACTCGAATCTTGCTCTCCCTCGTCCCACTGATCCACAATACATCAATGCACTGCTTAATGGCGTCTTGCAACGTATTGGTCGCACTGCTGTTGTTCCCCCTGTAACCAAATGCACTGCACCGTTCGCCAACATCTGGGGTGTTCGTCACACTGCTGACGTTTCCCACATCATTAAACATGTTCATGACCACGTTGGCCGGTCGTCGAAGATCAAGGGTGCAATCAAGGATGTATGGCATCGCTCGGCCCTTTGGCTTCTTGTCAGAGTCGCAATTCAGACGACAGTTAATCGTTCTCTTGGCCGTGCTTTCTACAAACGTTTCATACTCTTCCTCATGTGCGCCCTTGCAAGGGACAAAAGCAATACAAGTCTTTCCAGTGATCTGCTTCACCTGATGTCATCTCGAATTCTTCGGCGTTTAACCAAGCTTGGCTCTTCTACCTCCGACTGGCTCACCGAAATGGCACTGAAGACATGCACTTGTCTTCGAGAGATCCTTGACGCCAGGTGGGAGCAGCTGAACGTTCGCCCATCCCCATTTCGGAATCCTTCTCAGGATGAACTCACCAGAGACATGCAGCTCTCGCTCCTGAACAGCCGTGACTATATTTGCAACGCTCTCGCGAATCCTCCCTTCCAACTACCTGGTAGTCCCTTCCATCCCAGCCATCGTCGCCGAGGCACCATTGAGGACTTCTTGTCTTCGAATGGAACTTTTTTTGACGAGGCATATGCTGCCGACCCTGACGTTACTCTCTATGACGTCGAGCGATCAGTTGAGGAGGGCACCAACGATTGGATTGCCTGCGTCACTGATGTGGACGAGGCATGTACACAGCTCGAGATCTTGATGGATAAATACATGACAAAAGCTTATGAGGCGAGGCTGAGAAATCCAGAAGATATGTCCATCATGGTATTGACAGGGATTGAGCTTTATGTCGCACTGGATAAGCTAGTTGTGAAGGAGGTTCCCATGCTCGCCGAATACCCCCCTGAAATCCCGATTGCATTCCTGGAAAGAATGCTCTTGCGCAAGACAACAAGCCTCCATCGTCTTTCCTGCGCATACCAGTACCTCTCTGCGCGCCATTCTAGATCTCGTCCAGGATGGTCATTACTGTCGAATGAGTTCACCGAAGACAGTCTCCCCGTTCGTTATTATGACCAATCCCCACATCTTCAGCGGCTCAAAGCTCGCATCGAACAAGACGCGATGGAGACGGTTGCTGGACGTGCCGGTCCCCAGCTGGAAGGTGCAAGTCTCGCACACACCTATGGTAGATACCAAGAATACCAACAAGATCTACCCGGGCGACGACTAGCAGAGTGCGCCCAATCACCGTTGCCCGCCTTGCCATTACATGCAAAAGTCGTCGTATTCGAACTCCAATGTCCAGCGTGCATTCGTGTCTGGCGTTCTGCGGCGCTCCGCATTCTGTATGGTTTCAACGATGACATTTTTAATGGCTACATGAATGAGAGAGAGGATCATCTACTTGCGCGTGTCCCTGCATTGAAGCCTTACTTTGTCGAGCGCCAAGGGCCACCTCTCCGCTTTCAGACCCACTTGGCTTATTTTTATCGAGTCCAATCCCAAAATAGCCCGATGTTACGTCATGTTGTTCAATATCCCAACTCGGATGTATTCGCGTTCACAGAGGACAAACTCTCAGTATGGGAGCCAATTAGAGAGGGCACAAAAGATCACTTGCTTCCGCAGAGCCTCACATACATGCTTTTTCTCCATCGCGGCTGTCCCTGCAAAGACTTGAAAAAATTTGTGAATGACACCTCTCACACTTCCAACGACGTCCTGTCTGCTCAAGCGGACTGTCCCGCGGATCTCTCCCTCGACGAATTCGTTGCATTTGCACACTTGCGGAGCGGTGGCTCACTCCAATGGCTCAACATCCTCCAGGGGCTGCGCAATAGAACTCTCAACCTCCGTCGTCACCCAGTTCATTACCTTCTCGCCCACGCGGCCTCTCAGGTCGGACCACTCGATCTGCATACAGGGATGTGGGTCTGGCACCAAGAGCTTCAAGACCCGTGTTTTTGCAATGCCCTCCTAGACGAGCTTGACAGCTTGGTGTTGGATGTTGGGGCTCACTCGATCGATGGAGTTCTGATGAGTACCGTTTCTTTGCTGCTCAGTCGGGTGCTTGCATCGAGTCCCAGTGAAGGGGTCTCTGACCGTGCCATCGCACTTCTTCGGAGCATACGCAGGAAGACTTTCAGTTGGGTGCAAGAGCTGTCATACGACCTGACACAGGCGCCTACGAACGAAGAACGCAGAACTCTATTGCTAGCCATGGCTGCTACTTGCCGAAGCACGCTCGACGTCGACCCTGCTACCCTCCGCAAGCTTTTCCGTTCCGCGGAGGATGTCGACGCCCTGCTTTCTTGCGCCTTCTTTATGCACGGATCTCATCGCAAATGTATGTCTAACTACCGAATGCCAATTACCCTCAGCACTTAGCTAACTTCAACTCTTCAGACATCACCGACGAGTATTCAAAACTGCTCATCGAACGAGACCACCACCTCTTTCCCGCTCTCGAGGGGATCTTGCGGGATGTAATCCTCGCCGATCCATCAGACTATGGTGTGGATCGTGCAGTTGCCAAAATTTTCGCTAGCTATCATCCAGGTACACAGAGATGGGAACAGTTGCAGTATCCGAATGCTCGCTGGCTTACTTGCAGAACCGAAGCGACTGTGGACCAACCCTCGCAAACAGTGCACGTTAACCTGCTCGATGGAGACCTTCAAGTAGCTGGTCAGACATTGGGTGGCCTGCCGCGTGATGTCAGGGAATTCTTTCGTAAAGTGTGTATATGCTGCAGCTTTTGATATTAACGAGCGTTCCCAACTATCGTTTGCAGCAAGACTTCTCTTTCATACCATCCAATCTCCCAGGAACAGATTTCACGACCCCCCCTATGATGTCCAACAACAAGGTAATTGAAAACACTACGCGACATGATCATGATAGTTTAAATACTTCACAGGTGCACTTTTTGCTGCGAGATGACGATTGGGTAGTTCGAATGCGATGCAATCAAACGAATGATATCCTTGTGCTGATTCCTTGGAGCAAACTTCAGGGAGACCTTCCGCCAGCGCTCGTCGAGGGTCATGTACATTGGTTGAATTTGTCCACAAAGATCATCGAGATACGCCCTGTCAAACGGCTATGGGAACAATCTTCAGAGAACTGGAGGATTGATTGTAAATCTGGACAATATCGTATGTACAGGGGTTGTGAAACTCTTGTGGACATCCGAAGCCCCACCTGGGCAATGGTTTCCAAGTGTTTCGAGTGTCTCAATAACGTCGACGAAAGCATGCTGAGAGGGAGGTCTTTGGACGCCGAAGAGCTCAGGAATCTCCTGATCACCACGTTCCCCATCGACTCTCTGTACGAGCGGCGGTTGTCCGTTGCTTTGCCGCGCTACTCCTTGTCCTTTTTTGTCAATGAAAGAGAAGAATTCGAGTCCCGTGACTTCAAGGACATGGTTTACGACAAGAATCAATGTATTGGTGCATTGTTCGGTTTGGAGAACCTCCTTGTTCTTCGCCCGAAAACCCACATTGCAGGGGTCCTTATCCCAGAGGCCCTTATCCCAAGACGTGTCCTCATACCAAATGGCTTTCCCAAAATATACGGCATTCATCAGGTTCGGATTAACATTCACACGGACTATGACACTGAACCCGATGAACGCTTGACATTATATCGCACTTACGAAGTGGATGCCGAACTGGGCTGTCTGATAGGGAATGGCACCTTGGCGAGCACGCGATATCTTGCTTATCTGCATGCTATGACTAGCTGGCATCGGCCTGATCCACTGACAGGCAAAACAGGTGCTCAGGCAGCACTTTGTCTCCTACAGTCGGCTGGGTGTCGGTCAATCATGAAACTCAAGGCCCTCGATAATCTAGACGACCGCTGGACTTCAACCCAGTATCCTCAAATCAACGCTGCGTACCAGGAAATCCTAGATAGATATTACTGGACTGATCGCCATTCGTATCGACGTAGAGAGTCAGACAAGCATGCTGAGCGACAGGCTGCATATCTATTTCCTTCCAATGCTACTGGATCAACCTCTCTAGAAGTTTACGATGAGAGCAAGCATTTGACTACCTACCTTCCCGCTGAACCTGGACTAGCCACTCTTTCACACTCGATCTCGTCTTTCAAAGAGTCTTTTCCTAGACGGATTGCACTCGATCAACTACTTTGCAACCGCCCAGCGCCAGAACTACCGGCCCGTAGTGCCTTGATTTGCGACAGTCGCAAGACATCGCTAGATGATATCCCCCTATTGGATCAACTATTCTCCTCTCTTCGGGTGGACTCCTTGTTTCAACGAGAATACATCGCTCACCTTGACACCAGTGTACAATCTCTTCGCGTAGTGTCTCAGGTGACTCACACAGTGGGTGAGAATCCCATCGAGGTACTTGGGAAGCACTATGTGCAGTGCAGAGTCAACTACCTGGACACTCTGGACATTCTGAAGAAGAGCCTGGGTCCAACAACTGATCCGCATGAACAAGCACTGCATCAACTTGGTCGCTGGCCGCCGATTACTGCGGATGTCCTTTTGCGATATCTCGCAACCACCTCGCCGGTTGACATCCCTCCACATTGGAAGAAATGCTTGATATCGCTGGCCTTACTCCTTTTGGACCTTCAGCGTGCCCGGCGATTGCTACGATTTACCCTGGAGGGTCATGAAGAAGAATTTTCGAAGGAATTGGAGAACGAGGGATGTGACGGGTGGCATGCTGAAGAGTACCCAGACTGGCTGTTGATCCAGGTGGCTTCCTTCTATCCGAATCCTCGTCTCTACTGACCCCGCTCCTCATCTGTGTCAGGTTCAAGGAAATTTTCTCATTCGTCGCGCCCAGGCAGAAACTGCGATGGAAATCATGTCCCCACAATCCGGTGAAAATACTGTGATGCAGGTCAACATGGGCGAAGGGAAATCCTCCGTGATCATCCCCATTGCTGCTGCTGCCCTCGCTGACGGCAAACAGCTTGTCCGTGTCATCGTTCCAAAGGCGCTGACGGTCCAGATGTTCGAATTACTCGTTGCTCGCCTTGGCGGGCTCACTAACAGGCCGATATACCATCTACCCTTCTCTCGCACCCCCGAGTATGACCCCAGTGGCAAGGTCATCAGCCTTCAAATTGATGATCTACACAAGCTCATGTCTCAATGCATGGTTGAGCGTGGAGTTCTGCTCGTCCAGCCCGAGCACCTTGTATCACTCAAGCTGACGAGCGTAGAGGAACAGTTCCACAAATGGAAGCTTGCGGCTGACCTGTCGCAGAAGCTTCCGAAATCGATCTGCCAGCACATCACGACAGCTCTGTCACTCAAATCGGTGGGCATGGATGATTTTGTCGACGATAGTTGATTCAGCTGACTGTTGAGGCCCAGCTTCCGAAAGACTGTATTGCGGGTAGCGTGTTTCTTGGATGGCTAAGCCAGTTGCCCAGCCACTCGAGCAACAAGGATACTACCCCTCAGGCTGACCACCATGATGAAGAATCAGACGAACGCAGTATCGATGCTTACGGTGCTTCACGTAGTGCATCCAAGTGGCTGAGCCTTCAGAAGTGGCTTCATTCTCATGCTCGAGATATTCTGGATGAGAGCGACGAGGTCCTTCATGCCCGGTTCCAATTGGTTTACACGATTGGCCCCCAGCAACATATGGACGGATATCCTGACCGATGGACGATTACTCAACAAGTCTTGCGGCTTGTGAAGAATCATGTATATTCCCTTTCGAGATATGCTCCCGACTCCATAGAGTATGAACGTGGCCCACCCGGATCGTTTCCACATATTCGCATCCTACGAGCCTCCGACATTGGTTGCCTAACATCATTGATTACGCAAGACGTGATGGCTGGACAGCTTCCCAATTTCAACTTTCAACACATCTCCCCTGAATTGCACGATGCGATTCGCAGTTTCATATCTGACAAGGATGTCCTTCAAATTCCCACGACAGCAAAGAAGGTGGAGGATTATGCCAAGCTTGCTGACCAGAGTCATCTTTGGAGTGGGCTACTACTACTCCGTGGTCTGCTGACCTCCAATATCCTCTTGTTTGCTCTTTCAGAACGAAGGTGGCGTGTTGACTATGGTCTTCTCTCGCAGCCGCGACGGAGCCACTACCTTGATGATGAAGATCCAACCGGGCCAACAATGCTTGCCGTTCCGTATCGAGCCAAGGACGTACCAGCACCCAATACCCAATTCGGCCATCCAGATCTTACCATCATTCTCACATGCCTATCTTACTACTATGCCGGTCTCAGCAAGGAGCAACTGAGAGCTTCTTTTGAAATTCTGCTAGACGAAGATGACCCGTCGACAGAATACGCACTTTGGATCAAAGAGTATGAGTCAGTGCCGAAGTCGCTTCAGGAACTCAGCGAGATAAACCTCAGGGCATCGGAGCAATGGGACAACGTCATATTCCCGATTTTCGCTCGGAATCAAGCAGCCATAGATTTCTACCTTTCGCGAGTAGTGTTTCCGAAGGAGGCAAAAGAATTTCCTTGGAAACTCTCCGGGTCCAGCTGGGATTTAGCAGAGAAACGAGAGAAGCTTATAACCGGTGAATAAGCCTGTAGTTCATCTCACGTCGTCTGGTCCAGTCGCTGAACTACGCACCAGGATTTTCGGGCACGAACGACGGTCGATGGCTGTTACCCATGTCTATCGCTCAGCGCGACCTCGACCATCAGAAGGGAACCAATGCCAAGGTTCTCGCATATCTTCTTCGGCCCGAAAATAACTCCTATATGATAACTCATGAGAGCGACGAGCTGTGGACCACGCCTACCTTCCTCCGACTGCTAGCCACACAAGAGCCCGGAATTCGTGTTTTGCTGGATGTTGGCTCACAGATACTCGATCTTTCCAATCACGAAGTGGCTGCGGCGTGGCTCGAGATCTACCACGATACTGCTGGCGCCATCTATTTCAACGAAGATGATGAACTGATGGTACTCACACGAAAAGGCAAGACTTTACCAATGCTATCGTCGCCACTTTCTGAGCGGTTAGACCATTGTGTTGTCTATCTGGATCATGCACACACAAGAGGCACTGACATCAAATTCCCTACTGGGTCACGGGCAGCCGTTACGCTGGGTCCCAAGGTGACAAAAGATGCTCTGGTGCAAGGTCAGTCTCAAGGCTATGATCCGATCACTAAATCTCACATACTGTGATCTTCAGGTTGCATGCGGATGCGCAAACTGGGTCATGGACACTCGGTCATGTTTTTTGCGCCGCCAGAAGTTGACCGGAACATCCGCCGGGTGGCCGCCAAGACAGATCCAAACACACAAGTCACTACCGTCGACATCTTATCCTGGGCAATACATGAGACCTGGACTGATATTCAACAGCGGGCTCCTTACTGGGCCCAACAAGGCATGAGCCATAAATCGAGATATAATGCTTGGTCACGTTTCTGCGACAATGACCTCACACGAGAGCAACTGTCGGATGCATGGATCCAGCCAGAACTCAAATCATTGGCCGATCTCTATGCACCCTGCGGCTCTAAAAACGCTCAGATTGATTTGTCGGCACTGGATCCAGGGATCCGTCAACGTTGCAAAGATCTCGGGGTTCTATCACTTCCCAGTGCACAGATGGAAGAAGAACAAGAACGGGAGGTCAATCGCGAGCGGGAGCGCGAACGAGAGGTAGAGC
>JBBPQL010001264.1:0-11373 GCA_038092515.1 Boletus subparvulus | reverse complement strand
CATTGTTGGTGTGCATATCCAGAACATAGTGTCTGCACCATGCGAGTGGAAAGAGAGGATAACCTTCTTAGCATATTTATCATAAAAATCAATGTGGCCTGTGCCAGCATTGATGGTGAGGCAGTTATCTTTGAGCAATGTGCCCATAGATATCAACTTTAGATTGCAAGTGGGCATATAGATCACCGGCGATAATCGCACTGATGTACCCTTGAAGTCAATAATGACTGTGCCTTCACCCAGAATAGGTGCCTTTCCATTCACGGTTTGTGAGTAGTGCGGTTGTGGGTAATCCACATACTCAACGAAGTCATTTTTATTAAAAGTAAAATGGGTGGATGTGCCTGAGTTGAGTAGCCACATGTCAGGTGGGAGCTGGTGGTCATGGGCACGTTCTTTTCCCTTATGAGTAGGCTTGATGCAATCATCACAATGGGAATGCGAGAACGTAGGTCTATTAGTGTCCATGTCACTACCTACTACAGACGAACAAGTAAATATAATGTTATTCTGTGGTGAAGAGGATTGTGCATCAGTGTCTGAGAGATATGAACAAGGAGGTACTGACCAAATGTCCATTTCAAAACTGAACTCCTCCGCCGTTCCAAGGAACTGGTCCTCGTTGAAGATGTCCGCGTTGATGTAGTAATCATCAATGTCAAATCCATTTTTGGACCCATTGATATCAACAATGTCTTCATCGTCTTTGTCCCAGGAATGGGGGTAAACCTTCTTATTTAAAGAAGGGGGTGAAGGGAGAGGCTCACCACCAAATGTGTTGGTGCGGCTATGAGAGGGACCGGCGATTTCACTCGGGTCCTTGTCAAGGTGCTCCTCCAAGCAGGGGTGCTTGTTGGTGGGGATACCACCGGACCAGTCGAGGTGGCAGTTGGCCACAGGGTCGAGAGTACAAATTGTTTCTATGGTGGGCGTAATGCCCAAACGGTGAGCAAGGGAAATCATGTTCTTGGTGTGAGGGAAGGCCGGTTCCCCATATGGGGTAGAACTGGGCCTGTGAGACAGCACACGAGGGTCAACAGTTGTTTGGTACAAGGGCGGCATGGCAGGAGAGATGACGGGGGCAGAGTGGAAAGCGAAGGAGGTGGCGGGTATCTCGTTGGCATATTGCCTCTTGTGCCATTCCTTCTGCTTCTCCTCGCCAGCCTGGGAACGATTTCCCCGGCGGCTCTTCCCCTTTTTCTTCTCACCCAATTTCTCGGACGAGGGACCTGCCTGCAGCTGCAGCTGCTGCTGCTGGAACTGGGGGTCCTGCCCCTTCCGCTTGACAGCGGTCACCTTATTAGCCTGCTGCGGTTGCTGCGGCTTTCGCTTGGTAATGTGTTGCTGCCAGGCCATGAGGGCAGCGTCCTCGATCTTCTGGAGAGAGAGGTTGGCGATCTCATCTTCCTTGGGACCCATGTTGAGAAGTTGGGTGATGACGTCCATGTAGCGAGGGAGTTTAGCAAGAATTATCATCGCTTGAACATTCGAGGGGATGTCATACTTATACTCCTTAAGGCAAGTGAAGTGGTGGGCGAGTTTGGCGAAGGATGGCGAGGGATGGTTGTTCTCAGGGATGTTGGTCTCCATCATCGCCTTAAACTCCGCGTAGACGGAGGAGATGGAGGTCTTGGAGAATTGTTCCTCCAGACCGACCCAGATCTCCTTGGCAGTCTCCTTTGCCTGCCACTTGTCGGCGAGGTGAGTCTCAATCTTGAGGAGGATGTGCCCAAGGGCCTTGTCGTTGTTGTCATCCCAGTTGTCCTCGGAGGTGGTAGCCTCCTCAGAAGTGTCCATAGGGCGGGGCCTAGAAATGACCCACCAAAGGCCAGATGCACGAAGGAAGTTCTTCATGAGGGGCGCCCAGGCCAGGTAGTTGGGGCCATGGAGCTTGGGAACGGCGGTGCTGAGAGAGGTGGAGGCAGAGGCAGACATATTGATGTTTCTGGTGTGGGGTGAACGTCAGTACTAACCACAATCATTATAAAAAGAGGAAAACGAGAGGGTGCAAGTAACTTCACATTCCTGAACGTTCAGAGCCCAGGACCCAGAGTGACATAGTCTCTCCGTGGGTTAACCTGGTGACATTTTTACGCACAGAAGCTTTGACGCATAAGTGACAGCTAGGTGGGTAGCAGGTACTCTTTTGAGCGACCTGATCCAAGAGGCTCTTGCGAGTGCTCTGTTCCTAGCCATTTCTGCATTTCCACATTCTGGTGGTCTGGCGTTTTTACGTACAGGACGTGTCAAGACATTCTGTTCCAATCTTAGCGTAAACGCATAAGATGGAGAGGCTGGACTCCGGCAAGTTATCGCACAGGAAGTCCAGTAGAGTCACTAACGTCTACAGATGCTAGCAGGGCTCATAACCTGTTGATACCAGCATGTACTGGTAGAGGTTGACTTAACAACACTACATACCTGGTGGAACGTTGAGTGGAACTGTGTGGTTCGAGGTTAAGAGATATATTCAAACTCAGCACTTGAGTTTGTATTATATAGTTGACAGGTAGCGTGTGAAACTTCTACCATACTAGTGTAACTACTATTTCATTCAACAATATATAAACCACTGCAGGTCAGCAAGATTCCTGTGTGTAATGACATGAGTTCTCTTTCAAATAGATATGTATCAATAGCACCTATGAGGTGTACACAGGCCTTCATATTACAACTGTGAACTTTATCCCGGACAAGCCTTTCAGATACTTTAGTGAAATGGCTTGTATTGACTAGCCCGTTTGTTTCAATCCGCTGACACTCTACATTGTCAGCCAATGAAATCACCCTATGCCACTTAATGCCTCATTGGAAATATTTCGGGTGTACTTTGACATAAGATTATCATGGGCTAACCGAGCATTCTCATCTGAGTGAAAATGGTCCATCTTGAACATTTAGTTTCCTCATGAGATGGTTTTGCAAGTAATGAGAGGCACATCTCATACAATGCCTATTTGGAGTTGTTTGGCAACCACTAGCATGGCTCACCATGCTTTCATTGTCCCTGTGATATAAGTAAACCAGGTGACAAAGCTGCATAAGTAGCATAGTATACCTAGACATGTCGACCCAGCATACAGTAAAAATCTTCGACGTAGCCATGGACTTACCAACATCTATGGACCTCAATAGCATACGAAATGTACTCTGATTCGTAGTCCGAGTGATATTATGATCTTAATCCCAATACCGGGCGACCATCGAGAAGGAAGGGGGGGACCGCACGTCTGGCAACACATTCTGCTGGGGCGTGCAACTCTGAATGAGGGGGAGGTAGCACCAGCAAGGCTATCCGCTTGAATATATCCTACCTCAACGCCAAAGGTTGACCACCTTCATGTAGTTGGTACGCTGCGAATATGAGTTGCAATGGTAATGTAACGATTAGTCGCGATTATACACATGCTCTACTCCCTAGGAACGAAAGGACTGGTAACGCGCTTGGACGGCGCCTCGATAATTGCTGGAAGGTTCCTTGCCATTTCCTTGGTGCCAGCCGGGAATGGAAGATCATCAACGCCTTTTGGTAACACCTTTTCATACTCTCCGTTGGCCTGATGAGCTTTCGCCACGCTAACCATTTTCTTTTTGGCATCACGGATTAGGACTTGGGCATCATCAATTCCAGGAACGGCACCCTTGAGGAAGATCAAGTCGAGCTGGCCATCCACTCGCATTACAGCGAGGTTCTGGACAGTGATGCGTTCACCCCCGAGCCGACCTGCCATCTTTTTACCGGGCCAGACACGACCAGGATCCTTAATAACACATTAAGCTATACCATAGTTGGGGACGAGTTGGGGACATCACCAACCTGATGGGCGCCAGTGGCTCCGGCAGAACGATGTGATACAGACACACCGTGACTTGCTCGCAACCCTTTAAAGTTCCAACGCTTCATGGTGCCTTGAAAACCTTTGCCGATACTATTGGACAAAGCACGTCAGCGAAACTGCGGGTTACGTGTCGGAATTGAGCCGCACGAGTTTGCTATCACATCCACATATTGCCCAGGGACGAAGTGAACGGCCGACAGCGTGATACCTTATGGAGGTTGAGTTTATTGTTTTGAGCTGGGACATAAGGACTTACCAACGGGTACATGTGCGTCGGGAGTAACGGGAAACTCCTTCACTGTGTACTTGGGAGGTACCTTGGCTTTTCGGAAATGACCTTTCATTTGGTGCGTCGTCGTTCTACCCGGACGGTCAGACGCGCCAAGCTGAACAGCATGGTACTCGGTTTGATCTGGTCGCTTGTACACGATGTTGGCCGTTACTTGACAATTCTCGAGCTACAATACACTTAGTGCCAAGCCCGCGACGAGTCTCACCACATACCTGGAGGACGGTTACGGGAACACGTACACCATTGTTGTCCCACATGACGGTCATCCCTCGCTTCCTCGCTATGAGTCCCGTACGAATCGAGTCTGCTGACCATTTTGTAGTGGCCATGGAGCTCGACGTGGCTGCCTGTGCAAGTCCGGTGGCCGTATTATGAAGTTGCCTGCATTGTCGTAGAATATGACGCGGATTTTGCGAGAACATCCAGGGTCTGAGCATCATCCAAGATTTGAGCACAAGTGTTGGGAGCAGCTGCACCAAAATATTTCCCCACTCCCGATTTGGGCATCCAAAACACGGTCATTCAACAAGCATCCCGCGACCCAACCCCCTTGAATATTTGAATGCTCAGATGGAATGGAACATTGGCCTGTACAGGAAAGACAGGAAAGAACGCAGGTCACGAACAAGTCAAAAGGAAAACAGAAAGAACACCGTCTAGAGTCAAGCTTTTGGCAATGGCCTCACTTAGAGCACGGGTCGATCGGCAGAGCTACTCTGGTCTCGAAGAATGGGAGAGTTCAATGGAGCACTGTTGTTGATACATCACACGGTATGTGGACCTTATGTGCGTGTCGTGTCGTGTTGATTCGTGTTCTAGATACGAGATGGTTGCCATTGGGTAGACCAACAAAGGTTTTCCCCGAGACACGTTCCCCTCAGGTTAACATACACGAGCATTCTTCCCGCCAACGCGCTGAGAAAGGAGTGAGGATCCATCTTGTCTCGTAGGTGTGACTGACTATACGGTGTGGTTTAGTTACAGTACCTCCGCACCTACTTTCCGGATGCTGACTTCCCCAGCGAGTTGGTAGGGGGTACACTGGAAGCAGACGCCAGGGAAGTGCGTCGCTTGCAAGCATTTGATCCTTTTCTCGGAAATCTGCTGGAGATTATACCTTCTCATCATACCCAAAACGAATCTACCGTTGTGTTCCCGATGGGTGAACTTGGCAGGGAGCTTAGTAAGAATAATTGTATTCTTCATGTCGGGTTATATGCTTATATTCCTCTCAGACATCTCCTGTTTTTGTCCAGACAAGCTGGGAAATATGGTGTTTAACCCCACAGGGTCACCATCTTTTGCGTTTGAGACGCCAATTCTGCAGATCTCATCTGCGGTTGGATCATCTGAGTGGATTGCCACACCCTCCAACGCCTTACTGATCCGCACACACACTGCATCTTCTCTTCTCCGTCTAGAACGCTCAAAGGTCATGAGAGAATTCGACATTACGAGGTCTGAGACTGGAGGCACTCCAATAGTGGATTCCAGAATCCTGGCTTCCGGTCCTGACATTGTTGCGGTTAATCGAAGTGGAAAGGTGTATAAGTGCAACACATATCACGGTGGCAAGGCGATGTATGTTATGGCTACGGCTTCTATTGCGATGCCTGATCACCTGTTTGAACTAGGCAGTTGGTTGGAGCCCACGAAGGCAGCAATGACGACCACTTTTGGCAGCTCGGTATCACCGGACGGAATGATGAATGTTTTCTTGCGTCCTGTAAAGTCGTCAAGCATATTGACTTGAGGGTATGCGCCCATTTTCATTGGTTAAGAACCTCTCATTGCAACCATCCAGTCACCGAGCTCGGTTGCGGACGTATTCTCTCTCGACCACCCGAGTGCAATTGTGACGTCTTTTGAAAGCCCAATGCACGACTACATTAGTCGGATCACTACTACTTCCGACGTAATATGGCTTGATGACCGCTTCCGCAGACGACCTCTATTGAGCTTTAAACATTATCGCAGTTTCGATCGGACTCTCAGAGTACTAACTGCCAAACTCAGCGGTGGTATGCTCTACTCTTGCCTTACAGAGGGTGCACTTATCAGTATTTATAGCCTCGTTCTCACTATTAACCTCACGGAGAAACAGTTTTGTTACCTTGTATGATGCTAGCAAGGGTTCTGATGGTCTCCTGCATTGCAAATCCATGCCATCATGTTTACCTCACAATGGACAGGTGTTCACAGCGTACGATGGCCATGCACTTGTTGCGTTGCCCTCGGACGTGGAGTTGACACTCTTTCGCCTCTCTGAACGTGGGAGCATCCATCGACAAGATATCCGTGTTGCTCGACCTGATGAAGATCAGCCAGGATCTGTTCAGGAGGGTCAAGTTACTCGTCAGTGGGATGAAGATGTTCAGACATTGGAGGAGCAGGTCAGCCAGCTACAGATTGACTTTGGCCCAGCTGGGGGAAGACATTATACTGAAGTGAACCTTCGCGGCGCTTACGAAAGTACGTCGTTCCGTCCTCACAACGACATCTATTTTCACGATCAATGCAGTGATATTTGCAATTGCAGACGATGCTCCAGAGAACATGGAACGGATCGCGTTCCAAGGCACGCTGGCTCGATTACCCGACGTTTGGCAGGACATTGAGGAAGCTGCTGAGAATATGCTGACTACGTGAGACACCTGTTTTCTTCCCTATCCTAGCGTTGACGTGTTTATTTCGCAAGGTTCGATGTCATATCTGGTATTGGCGGTGGGAACAAGAACACCTCGCACACCGACTTCCTCACCAGTACCAACACCAACATCAACTCGAAGCAAGTTTTCGACGCTTTGATGCGCGGTCAGATCGCCACCCAGAAACTCGCCAGTCTCGCACATTGGCATTACAACATCCAGGACACGTCGATTCCCGCTCTCAATTACCATCCTATTGACTGCAATGCTTTGCATGAGCACCTGAAGGAACTGAACCTCGTGTCAGGAGTTGAAAGACATGACCTTTCTGTGCGGCGCGAGACGGAAGCCCGAGAGAAGTTGGTTCTTGACTTGGTTCTGTCAAACGACGTGTATTCTGCTAGGCCATTCGCGAAACTCCACTCTTTTGCCGCAGGTGAGGCAACACCAAACACCATGGCACATCCTATGGAGATGTCCTATAGCGAGGAGCCTCCTGAAGTCAAGTTTGGATTCTTCCACCCAATTCGCAAGTCCGGCGCCGACCACTATGCGGACCAGAGTCAAGACAATGAACAGGATCCAGGTGTATCAAGTCCGCTTGGGGTGCGACTTTTGCTCGCCGAGTGGGAATTGGGAACAGACCCGAAAAATTACACGTACCGGGACCCGTATGGCGTTGCAGATATAGACAAACAACCTATCCCACAGTACAGGAAACCACCTCCTGCACTGCCGATGATACAGAAAAAGCAGATCCCACCGCAGCGACCGCCTCCTGTCGTTGCTGCGGCTATACAACCTCCAGTCGTCCACACTGCCGAACGTGTGCCAACTACGACCCAGAGCCAAGCCGTACAGCGAACACACTCACAGCAGTCCGAAGCTGGCTTGGACGCATTTTCGCAAGAGCCGATGATGAGCACACAGGTGCTCCCCGGTCCCTTTGGTGGTCGACCAGCTGCTGGAAAGAAACTAGCCAAGAAACGGATAGGGGGGTTCTAATGGCCATGATCTATTAGCACACTAGTGATTTCTTTGACGCTAAAGGCAAACGTTTGTGAGATTAAGATAATGTGATTGGCATGATATGAATTTGAGAGTCTGAACCGGATTTGGCAACTTGGTTTCAGCGTCGTTCCAGCACCGGAGTCGAAGCGGCTTAAATACTGAGGCCGGTAAGCGGAGTACCCTATCTTTCCTAGTGTGCTTCTTCCTCCCTGATCCCAGAGCCCACAAGACTCCCGAACGAATCTGCCAAGTCCTCATAGTTGACGCGCCAAGTGCACAAGACTGGGCTCTGCAGCAGGTCCAGCCTTGATTTGCGCTCCATGGATGGAACTAGGTACTTTTTAGCTTTTTCGCAGACCCAGATCCTGGGATAGATGTTCATACGTTTGACAGAACGCCCCACAATCCTTGGTTCGATCGTGCGGCGTTAAACGATGCTCTGAAACGTATGCTTCGTTGAGAGTAAACCTACCTTCTAACCCCCACCTCGAAAACTTCGCATATAGGAAACAAATCCGTAGTATGTGCTCTTACGGCCAGTTATATATCTACATTTGCAGGGTATCCGGTATGTCCACCTGCCAGTCTGAGATTCGAACTTTGACTTATCGTGATCGTCCCAGTTGGACTCGTTGAAGTCGAGGTTGCAGACCACCAAGATACGAGTCTCTGTTCCGAAACTAGCAGCGCTGGTGTATCAGGAGGAAGGCGTGAAAGGGTTTTATCGCGGGTTATGGATTCCTCTTGTTACGATATCATTCGTTCGTGAGTGCTTCTACGCCTGGTAACACATCTTCTGGCTGAGTATTTTGTAGGTGCCGCTTCGTTCACCATATACAGTGACACGAGAGAGTATTGTCGCAATCATCATTATTTCTCTCGGAATAGGATATCCGATGCCGCGATCGCTGGCGGAATTAGTGGTGCACTCTCTGGATCTCTTATATCCTTCGGGAGCGCGCGTGCGTCTGCTATCTCCCTCGACTGCTTGTACTAAATCCTGATTTCAATAGCATTCGAGCTTGTAAAAGTAAATTTTATAAACATGAAGCGACACTGGTATCCTGATATCTAGTCCACCAGGTCCGCAGACAACTTGAGTACAGTATTGCTTCGACTAAGGGAATCCACTTGGCGAAGCCACCAGGTACTCTGGATGCCGTGCGCGACATATTTAGGACGAACGGTTTATCCGGTCTCTACATTGGTTTTCGTTTACACTTTGGTCCGTGATCCCACTTGTGCTCGTTGTTGCACTGAGCACCCATGTCTCCTATTGTTATACAGTACGCGACACCGCCGGTACATCGTTATACTTTTTTGAATATGACGCCATGCGTCATCTCCTTGGCCGACAACGTTCAGGGGAGCAAGGCTCGACACCTCCCTGGTTACCGATACCCGTTTCTCTCATCCCCTTTGTGTGTGGTTCGTTTGCCGGTGTCACTTCGTGGGCACTGATTTACCCGCTCGATGTGTGAGTTCATTCTTGACTCGCTTGAACATCTTAACAAATACTAATGATATCTCTCCAGGGTCAAGACTAAGGTTCAACAACGTGCCTTAGCTGGCATACCGGCGAGAGGAGTATGGGAGACTCTCCGCCGGCTTGTACGGGGTACGCTGGAACTTGCTATCATGTTCCATGCTTTGCTCATTTGCATCTTAAGGTCCTGACCCGAAAGACCCCAAACCTGTGCTCGCTGGAATAGCACGGATTTATCAAGGTCTCGGTGTGAGTGCGGTGCGAAGCATCACCACACACGGACTCTTGTGGACTTTTTTCGATA
Organism: Boletus subparvulus; assembly: GCA_038092515.1. Classification (NCBI taxonomy): domain Eukaryota; kingdom Fungi; phylum Basidiomycota; class Agaricomycetes; order Boletales; family Boletaceae; genus Boletus; species Boletus subparvulus. Next base: position 1,793 of record JBBPQL010001264.1, on the reverse strand, counting down.
TCACATCGCATTATATCGACCACTTACCCTGATCCCATGTCCACCCGAGACCTTGCATCACTACCTGACTGACCATCAATACTTATGTGCTCGACGGCAAGCATCGGACCACCCAAGTTACGGTTCACAACTCATAAATTAGACCTACATCTCAAGTGTATCATCATAGTACCATGTCTTAAATTTATATTACGAGACAAAATGGATATCATATTAACATGTGAATAGGAAATACCATTCATATCTGGGAGCGGTGAGCATGAAATTGGCTGTTCCCCTTTAGATGGGTATGGTACAGCGTGACCTGGGTTCTGTTATGCCACTCTGCTACAAGTGTGTCGATTGCAGAGACCTTGGTTATCCCATCAGTAATGTTACGAGACAACAATAAGGTGCGACAAACCAGCTGACAGAGAGGATCAACACGAACCCGTCCCACAGTGAGCGGTAAAAGGTTAGCGAGAAGACGCTGGACAAAATGCCACCCAGCTGGTTCCAGGGCAAATCTTGGTCCGAGTTCGTGCAAGAGGGCATATATGATCGCTACTGCATCCGGCCACGGCGACATGATGGCAATGTATCCCAGACCATTGAGTACTGCGCCGTATTGAAGTTGACCACCGTGGAACAAGTGGCTGATCATCGCGACGACGGCCATCACTCGCATAAACAAGCTTTTGCGAGGTATCGGCAATACGCCACGAATCAGGACGGCGGCATACTATAAAAGTGTGAGCGAGCGATTGTGAGCATTCGTCGGGATCGTACCCAGCGCCAGGCCAACCTCAGCTTCTCGATACAAAGATAATTGAGTCGATCCAAAAAGTCCTTTTGGGCGCGAACCGACGTCCGTCCAAGACGGTCGCTTATCCTCGAAACAAGAGTAACGATTTCTGGAGCAAAGGCGTTGGCATCCTTGCAACGAAACTGCATACGCGCCCAGTGCGTATATACGACTAGAGCGAGGCCACGCATCTTTGCTCGTGTCGGACTTTGGATGATCTGTAACGCCTGTGTCGCCATGTCGTCGATCGGGCGTTCTGACAAGACGGATCCCCCGAACACGTTCGTAAAATGGTCTTCGAGGTCCTTTTGCCAGCGCGGTGAATCGGCCAGCTCGTTGAGATGCTCGTCAAAGGGTGCAAAGTGGCATGTACTTGGCTTCGGGCCGGGATTCGATCGGGGCTCTTGGGCGGGTGGGGCAACATCGTGGTCCACAGAGAGCTGCGTGTCCGGGTCATTCGAGCTGCTGGCGACGGGTCCTCCAGGTGGCTCGAAGATGGTGCCAAAGTTAAACTGTGTGGGCATTTTCGTAGAGTGCAAGATAGGTGGGCAGATGGGTGGAACAACGTAGCTCTCTGATACATCTTTTATAGCTGTTAAGAAGATCAAAGCCAAGTCAAAGCACTGAGCAGATGACCTTTTTGCGATGGTCAAAATACCTTGATGAAGGAACTGATAGTTTCTAAAAAGAAGAAAGCATTTGTCGCCGGGGTAGCTCAGCTGGGAGAGCAACAGACTGAAGTTTCTGCGGTTTCTGGAGGTCCCGTGTTCAATCCACGGTCCTGGCATTTTATTTTGTAGTGATTTTTTGTATGCCACTTCCGCTCAAGTTATCGCGCTTTTACATTCACACTCGAATTGAATCGTATCAAGTCGCACAGCTAATGGTTCAAAGGTTGGCCTGTGGCCAACGAGTACTGATCAAGCAATTGTATACTTTCCATAATCCTTCTCCGGGTCATATATCTAGTGCACACGTCCATCAGCATGAGAGAAACTGACGAATCGCT
>JBBPQL010001263.1:0-11382 GCA_038092515.1 Boletus subparvulus | reverse complement strand
GTCCCAAGGCGAAGTAAACGCCGCTTTCCTTTGCATCAGCCCTCCCCCACGATCGTCGGAGTCCGGGACTGGAATCTCGTGCTCGAAAGGACAGGATCTAGTTCCACCATGTATCATTTCCGCTGTCACTACCGCATCTAGGTAACTTGATATGAACCCGGTGTCTACCCTACAACAGGCACTCAGTAGGGCGCAGCGTGTTATCTATCAGGGGCATCCGTTGGGGTAGGAGGAGAGGGCCTTGAATTCTCGTGAGTAATCAGATGTGAATTATTTCGAGTTTTTCAGCCAACAATAATGACGAACAGCCGACAGGTCCTATCGCTGATGGGCCTTCTTGAAAGAATATATCCACAATGAACTACCTGTCCGCTTCATCGATATGTCAAAGTGCACCGAGTCAGATCTCACGAAAGGACTTTTTCCGTGTCTCCAAGACGAGATCGAAAAACGGATCCAAGAACGGATTAGAGGTTTCCTGAGCGATCCGTTGGCTACATACCCTCAGCGTGAGACAGTGCTCAGACTAATCATCTAAGAGGTTGTACAGCATGTTATATTATGATTCACTCTCTTGAGAATGTCACTGGGGTTTCCAATTGTCAAAGCAGTACTCGTTACCGATAACGGCCATGGAGTCCACGGACATACTTTCTGGGAGATCATGTCCTGGGCTCATCGAAGTGACAGATCAGTGACTCGCAGATAGCGCTTAGCGCTTAGTACTGCCTTATCGGGTCGTTCCGCGTCAGTTTCACCATCGCCCAACCACTTTGCTCTCCCTTCCTCAGCTGCATGATACTTCAGATTCGAGGCAGATATTGGGAATGATAGAATCGGGGTACGGGACTTTATCAGTTACACTCTGTGCCACGTTTTTTCTGGGCATTCGTCCATTATGTAAGACCTGTCTCACGCATGGCAAAGCATGACTCGATGAGCAACAAGATTGGCGCGAAATGGAGGTTTTTCTTGGACATGTTTGGTCATGCACTCTATGTGAGCCCGTAACTATGCATCATGATTCCCCGTCATAATCACTAATGAATGCTTCGGGCTATTACTAACACCCATCCGAATGTAGATGTGACTTCGTTATTGGTGCAGGAGCCATTCTTGGCATCACGACAGCGCTTTTTGCGAACAGCACGGGGTCCCCCGCTCACCGACTGACGCGCACAAGGGCGTTTTCATCAGTATCTTTTGGGTCATCGTAAGTACGTCTTTGACCACAAAGACATGTCTGTAACGTTATCGCCTGGCGGCTCTTAACAAGCCATTAGTAAGTGCCTGCCTCGACAACGATAACGCCGACCACCACCACATTCGCACAGGTCGCTACCGATACGCCGAACGCATCGATTACGAATCTAACACCAATACATGTCTCATTTATGGTGGAGATGGTACATAAGTACATTTTTACGCGTCGTCACGCTGACGGGTAATGGCAATGTGTGCTTGACGCATGCCAGGGGTCTCTGGTGTCCCAGGGCGAAGTAAATGTCGCTTTCCTTTGCATCAATTCTTCCCTACAATCGTCGGAGTCGGGGGCTGGAACCCTGTGTTCGAAAAGATAGGATCTAGTTCCATCAGGTATATCATGACCGCTCTCCCTACCATCTGGGCAAGTTGATACGAACCAGATATCCACCCGCCAACGGGCAGTCACTCGGGCGCAGTTTTATGTCATCTATCAGGGGGCCATCTGTTGGAATAAGAAGAAAGGGGATCCCTTGAAGTCTCTGCCAGTGGTGGGGAATCGGATGTGAATTGTTTCAAATTTGTCATCGGCTAATAATGATGATGAACAGCCGGGTCCTATCGCTGATGCCTTCAAACAATGAACTATCTGCCCCGCTTCATCGATACGTCAAAGTTGCAATTTCTTCTCACGAAAGGACGTGTCTTCCAAGACGAGATGGTAAGTGTCACTGGGGAATGGATCCAAGAGCGGATTAGAGGTGTTCAGAACAGTCCTTTGGCTACGTACCAGCCTCAGCGGGAGGCCATGCTCAGACAAATCACCCAGGAGGTTGTACAATATGTCATTTATCTCATCGCTGGGACAAGATTGTCGGTGAACCCACTCCTCAGACATTTCTGATGGGAAACGATACGTAGCCGGGTTCAAGAAATTCGCCCAGTTCTGCAAGATGTCCAGCAAGCTGCGACACCAGCTAGCCTGGGTCAATACTTGTTGTATAGCCAAAACGAACGCGGCTGAGCTCAGCGAGGAAATCCATGGGTTCTACAAGTGGTACGCGAGCTCGCACCTTTGTATCGTCCACCTCGCAGAGTCCACGTCGTACGCGGAGTGGTCGGCGACTCGTGGTTTACACGAGGCTGGACCCTGTAGGAGCTCGTAGGCGTTATCCCCAAGCGACTCATGGAGTCTAGGGAATACGTTCTGGGAGGTCGTACCCAGGGCGTCGAAGCGGCAGACGAGGATAGGGCTTTCCGCGTCAGTCTCACCATCACGTATGGGGAGGGTCAGCGGGCTTTTTCACGCCTTACCGAAGCTATTTCGGCGAAAACACTAGTTGGGAGGGTTTTACGTGGTTCGGGAAACTTTCCGTGGACCCCTTTTCTCTCCGTTCCTCACCCACATCATACTCCAGGTTCGAGGCAGTTACGGGGGAGGATAGAGTTAGGGTGCAGGGCTCAGGTTGTGTCCTCTGCTCAGTCGTAGACCCAGAAATCCGTTCCTTGTCAACTGAAATCTAGATCCGAGAACGAGAGTTCTTTGGGAAGGTACAGTAACCTTGTTGTGGAATGCGTGGGGACCCACCTCAGATTTGTTCGCGGGGCTCGACAACTCTCCGCATGCATTACCAACAGTTGCGCCACGCGAAGTCGCGAGCAGGGGAAGTTGATGGTTGGGAGGGAATATATCTGTTTTCTGCTTTACTCGGAGGACGGAGAGGGTGAAACCGCATGGGTGAAGCTCAGGGACAACATGATGTTACGGATATGCTGTGTGTGGATAGCTGAGACAGCAACTAGTGATACCGTTGTTCGGGCACCAGGTGGATTGGCCTAGTCGCTTGTGATAGCGTGGTTTCGCCTGTCCCACCTACTATACGATGCAGATTGATTTGTTTTTACTGCGGCGCAGTGTGCGCGGGCTCGCTTAATCTCGTTTACAAAATTTGACCTTCTATGAGTCGCCCATCGGGGATGTAATCGTTTGCTGCCTTATAGGTGGTAAGCAACTAGTGAAGCAGCCTCGTCGGAAACACTCTGAGATTGATAATTCCGCAGGTGTCGTCGTGTCTGCTTACCGATCAGCGGATGTTCCGCCTTCAAGCCCCAGCGAGCATCTGAACACATCAGATATGTGTGGTAGTTCTGAGGGTGGACGTACCCACTCACGTGCTTCAGGCCGATGCAACGAAACAGATACAGGTCAAGCTTGGGGTCGAGCTCGTTTGTCTATTTCGGCAACCACGAGTTCCGCGCCGAGGATGAGGCTGTCGAGTCGTTCATTACCTAGAACACGGAGCCACGTTCTTTCGAAACAGCACCGAGGTTTTCTTGGTATACTATTTTGCATCTGGAAAGCAAGGCGAATCACGACGGGGAGGGATACCTCCAGCTTGCCTAGTCATTGGTCGTGATATCGTGACAGCGCCGCGCCATAAATGCCTTTGTCGGGTTCAACGTGTCCAGGAATGCGTCTTCCAGAAAGTTCATGTCATGGCCATGCAATGGCGCATATACGAACCTTTGAACTCGAGTAGGTCTAATGTGTGGATGCGCGCCGCTCAACAGCACAACTTGGGTCAAACAACCAAAGGAGTATTGACACGTCCATTGAAACACCCACCTCAGCCATCGGCGACCCTCTCAGGAAGCAGTGCGAACCGCCGCCTTGCAGCAAACAAGTCCATTCCGGATGACGAGCTCCTGGGAGACGGTGAGTACGCGTGGGGGGACATGTATAAGCTGGTGCGATTTTTTCGAACACAACAGAATAGATGAGGCGATGTCTGATGGTATCGGTGTCGCGAAAATGGGCGAAAATGGCAAAGCGGGTATGTTTTGCAATGGGAATGTTGAGGAGCGCCGCGCTGCGGACCTTGCGATTTTGGCTTGGTTTGAGCTACATATCTGAGCAGGAGATGGGGAGGAGAAGGGCAAGCGGTTGGGTCAGCTGGGGCTATCGAGAAGGACGTCGAGGGCGGTATGCCCATCTTCTCCGACGTCTGGGGCGGTCCTCTGAGCCGCAGAGTTTGGAGATGGGCCTGGCTTTGTCATCCTCTCACACCGAGGCAGACGAAATTTTTCGGCGGGCATATGCAAACTCATGATCTTGCGAAAAACTGTTTGACATGAATCTAGGTGTACCGGTGTCACATTCGTAATCGACGAGCTGAACAGCGCGGTCGTCGAGGCGTAGTAGGTGACTCTTGCTTGCCTGAGGTGACTGCATTAGTCAACGGCAGTGCACGATAAATTACGACTTCTGCAACCGTTTTCTCCGCCGTCTCGTACAGACAGTGTCACAGAGTCAACTCCTATTGAGTTTACCAGTTTCGAGAGCAATGGCTTGTAACCTTTTACCATCCATCCAAATATCGCCGACTGGCAGCCCCAATACATCTTTCAGATCAAATGCTCCGCACAATCGTCCATGACGAATCGTTTTGAGAGCTAAGCCATGCCATTTACGGATAGAGAGCGCAGTGCGGAGATGACTGATGCCCCGTTCATCGTGAGCCATGTAACATGGCCGCATGTCTCCTAACTCCAACTCCTCTAGGCCCGGGGCACAAAGCATACTCGAACCTTGACCTATGTATCCAGCCTGGCTCTCCATGTTATCAGGATGGGCGAGAGAGAGTGCATAAGCCAGATGTGAAATCCCGCTAGCAGAAACCTTGAGATGGTGTAGTTCCTGGAAATGGCTCAAAACAACTCTCCCAAAATGTCGACAAGAATGGGAGCCCGTGGATATGAATTCAACATGCGGATTGTGGGAACGGATGGAACTTGGTCCTTATATGAGCGGAATTTTTGTGCAAGAAGGGAGGAGAGTCGGAAATAAAGATGGGGGTGGTGTTGTCTTCATCATCAGTTTCATCTCTGCCCCCGGCGGCGTGTTCACGCAAGACAGAAATGTGACAACCGTCGAAAGGGGAGCGCGGATCAAAAGACGAGAGAGACGAGGAAGATTGATGTCCGCATAGGCCAGAAAAGAAGGGGCACTAGGAAGGGCAACACAAAGACGTAAGTTCACAAGATCATGCATAAAACTCAAGGTGGACAGGAGCTCCACCATAGTTGGTCGGGAGGGATTCCATTAAAGATTCTCCACACCAAGGGGGAAAAATATCCCTGGATATCCAGGACTTGCAAACGAGGAGCGCGTGAGTATGGCCTTAGAAAAGGGCCAAGACCCTGGTTGAAATTCCCGCACAGATGGAGGCGTAACTCTTCGATATGTTCAGCATGATCAGCCACTTTCTCCGTGAGCGGGCGTGACTCTCTCCGAGTCAGTGGGTAACAGAATGCCAGGAACAGGCAGATCTTCAACGATGTTTGTTTCGATCTGGCCAGTAACTCATCTATCCACCGCTGTGGCGCCACGAAAAGGTAGCTCCAGAGAGTCGGACAGTCCAGTGCGACGCTGCGCCACCGGCGACAAACATACGAAACAGTGACCCATTCGGGTGTACATATGGTGTGCGAACAGTGGTGCTGGTGGTGGTCACGACTCGCGCCATGGACAAATATTTCCGCAAGGATTTCTATGGGGAGGCGAGAAATGGGGGACAAAGTATTCCTTTGAAAACGGAGGTCGTATATTGATGACATCAGCCTGGTCATCTCTTCGTCAATGCGGCACCGGGCCATACTTGGAGTTCTAATCAAGAGGTAAATCGAAGGATGGTCGCGCAACAAGAGCACGAAATACTGTTGTTGTTCGGTGGGCTCGGCATCAGGGAAAGATATTATTGGAGAACTCCTAGCGTTGTTTTGCACTTGGGCCAAACATTATGTCATCTGCTCCTAGGCATCCGAGTCCGCAGCCGCGACGTCGGCCGATTGTATACAGTTCAGAACCTGCACTGCGACCCACCAGGAACCGTGACTCCGACGGGACGAAAATTTGTGTCGTGGCATGTTTCACTGATGGGCCTTGAAGCTTGAAGTTTCACCCACATCCGGGAATCCGACATGCGCACTCTTACGCTGCATTTTTCAGGGTAATCGTCCATTCAACGTAACTTTCAAGTTGACACATACGAATCGCCGGTGCGAGGAACTCGACATTTGCAAAGCACGATGAAAAACAATATTGGCGCGAAATGGAGGCTCTTCTTGGGCATGTTTAGTTATGCGCTCTATCATCTGGGCTCGTATCTATCCATCAAGATTCCCCGTCATAATCACCAAGAGCTGGCCACAATGTTTGTTTTTCTTTCCAGTTGTTAGGGCTGTTAACACCCATCCGAATGCAGATGCGGCTTCGTTATTGGTGCAGGAATCATTCTCGGTATCACGACGGCGTTCTTGTGAACAGCGGGTGTTTGATCCTCAGTTATCCGACCGAGGCGCAAAAGGGCATTGTCATCAACATCTTTTAGGCAATCATAATCTAAGCAAATACGTCTTTGGCCGCCTGCGAAGACATGCGTTCTACTCTGGCGACTCTTCACAAGTCATTGAGAGTTCTGATTCAGGACGCCGGGTGACGAAAAAGGAAATTTGTGATATAAATATTTGTGCGTTTTGTGACATAGTCCCGTGTTTGCTGATGCTCACTTGGTCCGCGTTCCGTGCATTCCGAGGAAGCACATTTAATTGGATGCGAACATGGGTAACCGGTACTCATCCGACGAAACTAATTTCCGCTCAATTTAGTTGTACGATCATCGGGATCGGGAGTCACCCGAATACGATCCCCCTCCACTCATGCGAATCTGGTCGTAGAACTGGAAGGGTCGGTGAATGGGATAATCTCTTACACTTGGGAATGCATGGTGCAGGTCCGTCTCGAAAGTACTTATACGTCGCATTTGTGTGTCATGGCCATAGAGAACGATATCAGCATTTAGCGCAAATGAGTCTGGACGCCCAACCTCCTTACCAGGACGCAGACTTCAATCCACAAATCAACTATTTTCTGCCCCCTCCGAGTGTTGGTTCTGTATGCTCGGGGCCTATAGATCCCCCCACCAAGCCCACTTCAGGACAACGAAAAAAAGGTAAAAGTCGATTTCCTTTTATTCCTTTGATCTACTCAGGGGTTTTCATCGCAAGACACTGCTGAGGCTTTTACTCCAAATACTATCATCTTTGGTGAAACCGGCGTCGGCAAGTCGTCTATCATCAATCTCATTGCAGGCCAGAAACTCGCGAACACCTCCGGTGATGCACTCGGCTGCACGTTCCAGCACCGACGATACATCGTCACGCTAGACGGGATGTCATGTGCCCTCTGGGACACCACGGGACTGGACGAGGGAACCGAGGGGACGGTACCTGCCAGGCAAGCGGAAGGCAATCTCAGAGCGTTGATGCGAGAGCTTGCAGATTCGGGGGGCATCCACCTTGTCATATACTGCATACGCGCTGGCCGACTCACCAAGGCGCTCAAGCGCAACTACGACCTATTCTACGTCACGGTCTGTCGGAAGAAGGTGCCTGTCGCGTTGGTCGTGACCGGCCTAGAACACCGGCGAGGCGAGATGGAGGCGTGGTGGAACGAGAACGAAACGACGCTACGGCGGCACAGGATGCGGTTCGATGCGCATGCGTGCGTGACGGCACTCGATGTGCAGGATAGTGTCATACAGGAAAGACGATCCGACTCGCAGAGACGTCTGCGCGACCTCGTGGCTAGCTACTCTAGGCTCCCAGCTTGGAAAACAGATCCGTCGTTTATATCGCGGGTCTTGCCCCTGTTCCGTGAAGTTGTTCGCAGCGCGTTTTCTACGGCTAAACCGAAGAATACCATACGGAAGGTGATCGTCTGTGACGTGGCCGAGGACGCACCCGACGAGTTATCGCCAGGAATAGGCTGGATAGGCGATGGACAATACGAGTTTGTTCGAATAGACAAGCGTGCCCTACAGGCGCCCACGGCCAGAACGTTGGAAGACGTCGGAGGCATAGGCGCGGGTGTGCTAATCTTCTACACTTCCACTCTACTCAGTACCCACATCTCGCCGACGGACCTCGACGCGCTGAGGGTGTTCTATGATATTGCGGGCGGACAGATAACCCCTGTGATCGTCGTTCTGCGGGGCTGTGAAGATGAAGAAGTCGCCCGGACGTGCTCGGGTGATGTCGCCTCGCGTCACAGCGATATCCAGGCACATTTCGTCTCCCTACCCACTGGTGCGGTGGATGGACAGTCAAACGCGCAAGCAACGTTGAATGAGATGATCGAAAGGCTGTTCATCGAGCACGTCGAGGTCAAAACTCCCAGATTCACCGGAAGATACACGTCTGGCAAGCGATTGCTCGCAGACATGGTGGATGCGGTCGCTTCAGTAGCCTGCGCGTACACTGGGGGCAAGGTCAATGCAGACTCGTCTGCCTCCGCAACGCCACCCGCTCCAAGTCCCAGTGCCTGACCCTTAATAGGTGGCGTCAGCTCACACTGCCACATCCCGTCCGCTGTGCATCCTTCCATCACTGTCCCGTCCGCTCCCAACCGCGCCCACCGCCTTCTCGCTCACACCCACTGGTCGTCCCAACGATGCCTCCCATTCGTTCCCCTCCGTGTCAATCGCATGAAGGAGGGAGGGAGACTTATTCACCTCTTGTCCGCCCTTTGCTCTTGAGACCTCGCTCGACCCTCCCGACCCTGTAATTATGGATCCCTGTCCACTGTCGCAGACAATGCCCGTTTCCCATTGCACACACCCCATATTTAGCACCTTGAATTCAGTTCGCTCGACCTACTTTTTCTACTTTGACTGTGCCTTTCTTCCCTCCGACAGCCCTTGTGCGCTACGCTTTATCCATGTCCAGCTGGAATGCATCATTGAGGGCGTGAGGAAACATCAAAAAGAATTTCCATGCTGGACATCATGGAACTGACAGACAAGCGTATCCGAGCGTCGTTCAGATAGCTTTCAAGCTATTCGATGCAGCAGTACATTGTAATTATCCTTACGTAGTTTACCGAATGTGACAGTTTGAGCAGGTCTAGTCCGACTATTGTGCGCTAACGACGAACTCCCTATTTGGCGCGCTCTGACTTCTCAGAGATGTTGCACACGTCATGTTTATACATCTTGACACACATACCAAAGATGACAGACAGCATATTAATATTAAGAGTCGACGCCAAAAGCAGCGCAGCAGCAGTAGACATAAACAAATGCAATACAAAGAAAAGCAAAGAGGAATAATAATATAAGTGAGAGGAATCATACTACTATAGAATAAAGATCGAGTTGGGGTAAACGTCGGCGGCATCTACATGTGGGTAAAATCATAATACATATCAGGCTAAGGATATGATCCACACATCCCTTACATTCCAGGAACCATTGGCAGGAATCTGCTACGCTGTTGTGCCGAATATCACCCTTGCACAATCAATTCTGCCAATCTCTCCAGCTCGCCACGAGGGAGCACGCAATAGGTCTCGAGTTTCTTCGTTATGTCTCTCTTCTTGAGAAACGTTCTGCTCGTCAAGAGGGAAAGGAGCTTCTCGACAAAGGTGACGAGCCAGTTTCGTAACTCCTGCATGTAGGAGGGATCGGGACGGTCTAGCGCGTCCTGAAACAGTTTCTGAAGAGCGCGCCGCGACTGAACTCGTTTCTCCACGTATAACGTCGCGTCAGTTGGGAGGGTGGTGATACACGCATGAGCGACAGCACGGATCCCATACTTCTCGAACGTCTTTTGGTTCCTGTCCCACCAATTCTCCATGACGTCCTCGTTTTCCAGATGCGTGATGACGAGAGCGAGGGGTACCCGACTGTTACACAAAACCTCGGAAAACAGATGGTAATTTCTCTGCATCGCAGCGGTGAACCTCCCGGCCTTGATGCAAAAGAGGAGGAGATCAATGCCATAAGCATTGCGCAGGGGCGTAATGAGCTTCTGGGCCTTTTCTATGGGGCCAATAAACGCGTTGATATTCATCTCTGACTCTTCGAGCCCGACCGTGTCAAAGACGCGGAGTGACATCTTTGTGCTTGGGAGAGTAAAATAATGCTCTGTCGCTTGTAGTGTGCAGCCCTCCAAGTTAGAAGATGTTTCCGCGACGTTGCTGCCGGCCATCAAGTTGATCACTGAACTCTTTCCGGCGCCGGTTTCTCCAAAGAGGATCACATTTTTGGCTTTGGCAGTGTCGAGGGACGCTGACGAGAAAGACAGTAATTAGTAATGCAGCATGGTGATCTATTTGAGACCTATTAACCACTCGTCGCGTCATTGTGAACGAAATGGCTATCAGCGGAGTCTTGCATGGTTTCTTCTTTGCAGACTAGTAAGTCACGGGAAGGACCTCAGGGCCTCATTAGGGAGGGGGGATGATGAGGGGGGGTGGCTTGATCGACTTACTAGACACGGCTTACAGATTGACGTGGGACGCCACTGGATGTGGCCCAGGCTGCTTTATATATCGCACCGGCCCCGACGCTGCCACAACCAGGGGTAATACCCTAGTCACCTCCCGCTGCCAACAATCCAGATCGAGTGTCTGACCAAAAGCAGCGTCCCCCATGGACAAAAAACGCACCTGGTTTTCCATGGAGTGCGCTGCTTTTGGCCGGGTGCCTGTTTGTTTTTGGGGGACCATGGAAAGCCAACAATTTTTCGTCCTCGGGGCACGCTGGCTGAGCCTGCCAGTGGTTCCCGTTTCCAAGATTACTCAATAACCGCACGCGTATTCGGGCGTATTATGTATACTACCTAATCTAGGTTTCCCTCTCTATTAGCCGACGCGCTGTCCCGTCCGCCGCCTAAAAATCGCCCGACGAGGACGACGCGATAATGGCCGCACGGCCATTACGTAAGCGCTCCCGCTGCCGGACAACAAAGCAAGTGAGCGGGAGTGGAGTGCTCGTGAGGCAAAACCACACTTGGCATGGGCGAGCTGCCAGCCCGAATCATGATAAGCTGGGAGTTGGCTTGTCCTGACGTGAGGTGTTGGCAGAAAGGCAAGGCTTATGGCCAAGGCTGTCCAGAGATAGTCACGCACGGTGTAGTTAAAAGGTGTCGCGGTGTTTGAAGTGAGAGGCTTTGCCTCCGGCGTGCCTGGAAGCGAGACTAATCAGCCACCCCTCCATAACCCCTCACTGCCCTCCACGTCCCAAGCCCCGGCGCTCAACCGCACCCCGATGTCCCTCCATGTGCCAACCGCAGCTCGATCGCTCCAATTGTCTCCATCCCCGCCCTCCATGGACAACA
>JBBPQL010001262.1:0-11391 GCA_038092515.1 Boletus subparvulus | reverse complement strand
GAGGTGTGGTAGGGTTCTGGGTCCTTGCGGGGTGGAGGGACTGAAGCAACGATGCCGATTACCGAACAGATGATGATATTGAGGAGGAGGGTCATATGTTGGATGAGCCGCAGGCGCTGTTCTGGTCATAGGGAGAGCATCAGGAAGGCGGGCTGATGATCAGTCCACCCGCAAATCCATCCACACTTGGTTTCAGATGGAGCCTGGCGGGGTTGAGCTGAGTTGTAGAATAGCCGGGTTACCAGCCGAGACAGTAACTTCATAGCCGATTATAGCTGAGCTAACATCCTACCTAGCAAGCATCCCGAACAGGCCCTAAAGTGTGTGTCTGCATGGTAGACTTCGACCAAGTACACCTGAGCCATAAGGGGTTTATAAGCATTTGCCGACTTCCCCAATTTTGATGCAAGTGTGGCAACTATACCGACCATGATGTTACTGCCCAGATTGTGCTGTCCTGTCATATCCTGACAATCTCACGCATTTATCTGATGATTATTCATATGACTTAACTTGTGCAATGTACACCTTAGTTATAAACTGTACAAATCTCGTACCAATGGCGGCCAAGGAATTTAACGAGTTCCTTTTTCGGCCTTAATCATGCTTTTCGCACTTTTCCGTCACTAAAAAAGCGCATGAGGAGAAAAAGCGTGGGTAAGCCCGTGGCTGTGGTGTGAACGAAACTCAAATTGGTGCGCTGAAAATTGCTCGAAGTCCCCAGCACCCTCCAACGACACGACACGAGCATCGGACATCACTGCGCATTCACGTGCCTGGCGTCACTCCATCGCCCATGCACCCCACTGTACACGCAGGTCCCCATCCCATCCCATAGGCCCGACGCACCTCCCTCCTGTCAAACGGGCCCGACGCCCAATCACCAACCATGGCCTGCCTCCCATCCAACAGGTGCGATGCTCGACACCATGTGCGCGTGCACCCCCCCTCCCATCAAACAGGCGTGACGACCCCCAACCATGGCACCTTTTTATCCCATGGGCGCGACGCCCTGATTACGACGCCCACCGTGGCCCCCCTCCCATTCAATGGGCACGACGCCCATGACTCATCCTATCCAACAGGCATGATGCCTGGACCACCGTGACCCTCCAACAGGCGCAACGCACAACTGTGGCCCCCTCATCCAACGGCGCGATACTACGTGACCCCCTGGTTTCTCCCGTCCAACAGGCACGACGCCCCTGGACCACCACTGTGACCCTCCAATGTGCGCGACATCACCCCCCGGGCCCTCCCATCCAACAGGCGCGACGCCCTGGACCACCACTGTGACCCCCTCCCATCCAACGGCGCGACGCCGCGTGACCCCCGAACCCTCCCAACCAACAGGCGCGACGCCCCTGGACCACCACCATGCCAACGGGCGCGGCGCCGTGTGACCCCCGGGCCCTCCCATCCAAAGGGTGCGATGCCCAACCGTCCCCCTCCCATCCCACGGGAGCAACACCGCGTGACCCCCTCCCATCCAACGGGCGCGATGTCCTGGACCACCATGCCAACCGTGACCCTCCAGAGTCCAATGGGTGCAACGCCCAACCCCCGGCCATAGTCCTCTCCCATCCCACAAGCGCCACGCTCTGGACTACCATGCCCACCATTACCCCCTCCCATCCCACGGGCGCAACGCCCAGGACCACCACGCCCACTCCACCAACAGGCGCGACTGGACCACCACGCCAACCGTGGCGACAGTTTACTGCACTGTCCAATACTGTTGTGCTGTAGTAGAACTAGAATTTTTGTGGTAGCTACAGCTGCTGTAATCTACTGTCGTATGTTTTTTTTTTCAGATGCCAGTCATCATTAGACAAAAGGCAAACTTCACACCAGCAGGAACAAAGAAACACAAGGGGGGCCTTTTTGTCTGCTAGAATGTATATTATATACCTTGCCCATCATACTTACCTTTATAATGTATCTATATTATGCTTGTGCATGGCAGATGTATAGTGTGCTGACAAAGATGGCAGAACCTTACCAAAATCACACTTCTGGCCCATTGGCACCAGCACGACAGGGATTGGCCTTTGTGCTGACCTTTATAATCCATTATACAATTTAGACAACTTTTGTATCATATAAGGGGTATATAACATATTCGTACTTTGTGTGATGTAGTACTTGCGATTCCACACATCAGCCCCAGTGAGAACTGGCTATGCTAACGGGTGTCATCGAATGTCACCCCATGTATTTAGTAATGTTTTTATGTTTTCATCTGATACTACGTGATATAGCTTAGACTGAGAAATCGAAGTGCGCACACATGCATGCAACTTTGCAAAGTTGCATACTGTGAGCGCGTGAGCGAAGCTAAGTTGCACAAGCAAGTTGCATAATGTTGCATGCGGTATACACGTGCACGCTGCCTAGTTGTATACTTGCTTTCGCTGGTACCCTGCGTCCTCCCTTCTCCCTAGAAGCCATGCCAGAACCGAGCAATGCTCAGTTCAACTGCGTCTGTATTCGACATGGATTTGGCCAGCCTCATATCGTCTCATCTACCACCTTTTTCCGACATTTGCAAGATGCCTCGTCTGAAGAAGAGCGTGCTCGCATTCAAGCTGCCAAGTTTGACGGTGTCAACAATTCTACTAGACGTCGAGCAAAAGGAATAAATGTCCGTAGTAGGCGGAATGGACAGGGCGACGTTTCTTCAACCCGCGACGGAAACACTCAGGTTGCATCGCGTCCACGTTCGGTAGGTTTTTGTCTGGTTTCTCTCGAGCTTTCTGTTCACGACAATGTTTTAGAACAGTCCTATGGATGTTGAACAGGATATCTATGCTCGTTCGCCATCACCATTTCGCCCGCCGTCTCCGCCTCACTCTCCGCCTCCTCCCAAGCGTCCTCCATCTCGGTATAGTTCCATCGTGTATCGAAGGAGAGAGGTTCCCCCTATCGACATAACTGACCTTGCGAACTCTGCATCATTCAAATTGATGTCAGACTCAATGTCCTTTATTCAAGCAATATCAAATGCCTCACTCTCAGAGCCGGTTGCAAAGTGGGATGACGATGCAATGGACAGGCTTCATAACCCACCTAATGTCCCTCTTGAGATCCCCGACCCTGCAATTCGCCACTCCATTTCCATGTATCTCGCACTAGAACATGCTTCCCAAGATGCCTATGAGCGCATCGCTCGCTCCTTCAGACAAAACTTTGCCAACACTCCAGGTGCCACGACAATTCAATCATATAAGAACGTTGAGAAGTTGATCGCTACCTACACAGGTGTGGAAGCCATCCTACACGACATGTGTCCGAGATCGTGTCATGCGTTCACCGGACCCTTCGCTGATCTCGATGCTTGCTCTCTATGTCATGCGCCCCGTTGGAACCTGCAAACCCAAGGCAACAAGAAAGTTCCAGCCCAACAATTTACCACGATTCCCTTAGGTCCACAGATCCAAGCACGGTTTCGTAGCCAAGAAGGTGCTCGTGCGATGCGCTACCTTTGGGAATGGGCACAAAAGATTTTAAGTGATCTGGACCGGCCTGGCTCAAATCAAGAGGGCATTCCTATCCTCAATGATGTCGTGGCTGGATGGGATTTCCTTGGCGGTGTTCTTGGTGGTGACATCAAAGAGCATGATGTTGTCCTGATGGTCTCACTAGACGGCGCGCAACTCTATGATAGCAAGGAATCCGACTGCTGGGTTTACATATGGATTATTGTCAATCTTTCACCCGATGTTCGCTATCGCAAACTCAATGTTCTTCCTGGCGGCTTTATTCCTGGCCCAAACAAGCCCAAAAATGTCGACTCTTTTCTTTTCCCTGCGTTTCATCACCTTGCCGCACTCCAACGTGAAGGGCTTCCAATTTGGGACGCTTTAACAGACTCTCGACACATCTCATACCTCTATCTCCTTTTTACTACAGCTGACGGACCTGGGCTTGTGTACTGGGATGGGATGGTAGGCCACAGCGGCAAAAACGGCTGCCATCTGTACTGCGGAGTTCTCGGTCGACGCAAAGGCACTCATTATTACCCAGCCCTTCTTTGTCCTCGTGATCGCCCACACACCGCCACTGACCACAATGATATTGATCCTTTCGAGCTACCTGAGGGGGGGTCATTGGAATACGCCAAGAATTTGAAGAAGATTGTTGCTGTTCAAAACCAAATGCAGTGGGATAAAATGAAAACAGAGACTGGGCTGACGAAGCCTCCCCTAATTCTTGGCCTACCTCCCTCTCACTCTCTTGGCGTGCCGTTCTGTATGACACCTGACATCATGCACCTCGCTGGCAATCTTACTGATCTTTTAATCTCCCTTTGGTGTGGCACAATTGATGCTGGACCCGACGACGACAAATTGACCTGGGACTGGGCTGTCTTACGCGATCCAGTTGTGTGGGGTAAACATGGTCAACTCGTCGAACACGCTGGCCACTACCTTCCAGGTTCTTTTGATCGCAAACCGCGTAACATCGCCGAAAAGATCAACACCCAATACAAGACATGGGAATTCCACCTATATTTATTCGGCTACGCTCCAATCTTTCTCTACTCGCTTCTCCCCTCAAAGTACTGGTCTAATTTCTGTAAACTCGTACGTGGTTTCCAAATCATGTGTCAGCACACCATCACGTCTCGCCATCTCCAAGAAGCGCATACTATGCTTTGCTCCTGGGAACAGGAGTTCGAGTTACTTTACTACCAACTCAAGCAAAGTTGACTCCATTTCATTCGTCCTTCTATTCATCAAGTTCTTCACCTCGTCCCTGAGGCCATCCAGAAAGGCCCCCCCATATGTTATGCTCAGTGGACGATGGAGCGGGCGATAGGAAACCTTGGCCAAGAGATACGCCAACCATCGCGTCCATACGCGAATTTGTCCCGTGAGGGTGTCAGGCGTTGTCAGGTC
Source organism: Boletus subparvulus (assembly GCA_038092515.1). Taxonomy (NCBI): domain Eukaryota; kingdom Fungi; phylum Basidiomycota; class Agaricomycetes; order Boletales; family Boletaceae; genus Boletus; species Boletus subparvulus. Next base: position 6,490 of record JBBPQL010001262.1, on the reverse strand, counting down.
AATGCTTTACTTGCTGTCATGCCAGAGCTTGACGAATCGAAAGCGTCACTTCCCACCACCGCCACCGATCTTGGAGATGGCTTCGCACTTCTTCGCAAGCGCGACAAGTACCTCATTTCCCCCGAACCCGAAATCTTCACTGCCATTCAAGACTACCTCCCCGCTGGTCAGAACGTGCCACGTATTTTCAGGTGGGCGCGACTGAGGTTACCGAACGGACAGACAGCCCGATCACTATGGCATGAGTGTCTCAAGTCTCCTAATGACCTGCGGGTATCCCGAAATGTAAAGGTACGTCTCTCTAACCTATATGTATACCATGTACTAATTATTTCTATGGTTTAGTGTCTCCTGAACGATACAATCCGAGTGGGTGAAGTACAATTCTTCACCCAGCTTGGACAAACCGCTGAAGACGGTACCACATTTTTCAACAATGTCACTGTCGTGAAACTCTACTCTGAACCAGACCCTCACCTTGTCCGAGAATCCTCTCAAGTCCTTGCCGCCTCGACGCTGCTCGATTCGATCAAGATCATCAACGTGAAGACTATCAAAAGTGTTGTTGCGATGATACCGCACAAGATTGTATTGGCATCTGGAGTTGAGGGAGAAAGGTTCTTTATGTTAGAAAAGCCAGGTTTGGACGTCTCAGACCTTGCGGCACCTTACAATCCAGGGCATGATGATACCGACGACGTAGATGCAGAGTAGGTTATGTAGTTGAGATGTTTCCGCCTGTTTGAAATCAGATATGTATATGATTACACCTTGCCAAGTGGGAATTTTACAGTATGACTCATTAGATTCTATCTAAAGGGATCTAGTTCGTTTGGTGGCTGGTTCCTCAATGTGAGGGGCACTATTAGTGCGCTTGCTTGCACTCCCTGCTGGCATGTCAAATGGCCGAACCATGTACTTCGGCAAGTCTCGGCGGCCCAGAGCAGTGCTTGAACGGCGGATGAGGAGGCCACATGGGGAGATAGGGCAGCTACATAATGCCCATTAACTAATAGGTTAACAGACAAATATTGGACCATACCTGGTAAAACCTTGGGAGGCAGTGAGATCGCCAAGAGAGATCTCGACTTCTTCTAGCTTCGCATCCGGAAGCTCTGGTTTGAGGGGAATCTGTTCCTCTGATTTGACAACAATAACCTCACCCTCAGTTTGGACCGCACTAATATATGATGAGTACACATAGAATGAAACAAATCAACATACGTTTCCACAGTGAATATGTCGTCCTTCGGGCAGTCAGTCTGAATCTCTCTGTAATACAGTAATGTGTTTGGATCAGGAACAATAGTCTGATATTAAAAGTACGTACACGGACTCTTTCTCCACAGGGTTGCGTTTCACGCGAAGAACAATTTGCTATGATTGAATCAATATATGAGAAAAGAAATTAGGCGTCCACTCACCTTTTTTCCCGGCTGCTGGATATCAAGTGAAAAGGTATATATGTCCCATTGTGGAACAATATTATCGATGTCAAGGAGAACAACATCGCCAGACATCTCGACAACGGGAGCTTTCTGGATTGGTCGCGGGATCGGAAACATATTCGGCTAAGTGGAGGTTGTGCAATGTGGCAATTTAGGTTGGCTGCCACCGCGGGATATACCGAATCGGAGTTACTCCTGTAATCAAAGTAAGAGACGTGTCGCGTCTTCGTCGCGTCTCTTACTTTGTTTCTTTATCATATCACTCGGACGGGAATCTCTGTATTTTTTTTCTCTATGGATTGTGGAACTAATTTTGACTTCAGCTCATTCAACCCAAACGAGTTGCTACCACTGGCAGTGCAGCCATTCTCTAGCCGAGGCCCTGAATCTTATCTCCACACGTCGCCGCCATCTTTCCCACAGTCGAATACATATGGCGGTCCTAATCAGGTGTGTTTCATGTATTAAAAGCTTCTCACATTGCATCCTATCCACTTTAGACCGCATATATGCAACAAGAATTATCAAGATACAAGGAGCGCTGCAGTATGCTCGAACGAGAGCTGCTCAAAGTCAGCACAGAGCGTGATCTTGCAAAGTACATTCAAGTTGCATATATTCAGTTTAAGGAACTCAGACCGATATTCCATGACTTTTAGATCCCTCTTTGAGCAGATCTCAGGTCGGGTAGGCACAGCAACAGTCACACCGTCTGTCAAAACACAGCAAAACTACCCCAACGTACGATTCTGGCGTCGAGAGGCATTCTGCACGTGGACGACCACTGCTGAGGCTAGCACACACACGCGCTGGAAGTTAGCCTACCTCAAGGACGAGATGGGCAAGATAATCTCAGAACAGACGCTGAAGGCATTGCGAAAGAAGATCAAGAGTGCCTGGAAAGACCTCGCTATGAACAAGAATGCCCCAAGGCAGTGGGGTAAAGCAAGCGCATCCGCCAAGGACTATGTCTATGGGATCGTATACAAACAGTTCCCCCTCATGGAGCTCGCCGAAAATGACTGGAAAATGGACGAGTTATGTGGTCTCGACTATCCGGGATGGGTACGGAATAACACAGACGCCGCTGGAAACTGGGTCGATACGAAGATCATCAAGAACGAGGACGACACTGCTACCGGAGGTGAGCAAAGTGTTGCCATTTGAAAGCGAAAGGCAAATTCGAAATCATCCCAACCTGCGATCCGAGTGGAGAAAAAACTAAAGCGTAAGTTATCTTTCAGCCATCATTCGTACTAACATATTCCTAATGACAGGAGATTCAGACGATACACCAGACGACTCTCCAGTCGACTCTCCAGCCCCCGCTTCATCCGAAACTGAGTTGTCCTCAGTTTTCGTAGAGGATACATCCTATACGCGGACATCTCCTTCGCCCACACCATCTTCTGCAAGTTCACTGCTCTTAGCAACCAAGGAGGACCATCAGAAGACCGTCAATAGGGATGTCGCAGAAGTAGAAGTTGGGGTCGCCGCAACCGACGCAGCAAATGTCGTGGTGAACGAAAACAATGGCGTTATCAGTGGGAACAGCAGTTTGACGGACATGGCTACCGGAGCAACCTATCCGACGATCGCCGGCGATACAATCAGCGAAGATAGCAGTTCAACACACACTGGCATGGCAATTGGTTCGTCCGATGTGGAGAATGGGGGGGTGGTCAAGGGCACATCTGATGCGGAGAATGAGAAGATGGTTGAGGGCACTAGCACGACCAGTGGAGAGAGGGATTTGATGGGCGAGGAGAGCAGTGGGGGTGGCGACGTGGTCAAATCGTTCAATCCGTTGTAAGTTTTTTCTGTTCTCATGGCGACATTCTAAACTATTCCTTCAGGCAAATGCTGTCGAGGGGCAGCTTGAAGCTTAAAATGCCTCCCCTCGCCGATATACCACCATTGCAAGAGCACTCGAAGAGTGGCGAAGCTTCGGGTGGAGCGAACGCACTTCGACCGGCTGATAACAGCAAAGATCGCAAGATGCGCGTGCCCAAGAACAAGACCCCATAGTATGTTTCATTCTTTTAGCAGACACCTTATTAACATATGATCAGCTATTTATGTGCTCGACGCTGGTTGAAACAGGTTAATAAAACAGGTACGAATGAGCAATTCCGGCACTACTGGTACAAGGTTCTCGGCAATAGTCAGCGCGAGGTAAGATGCTACTATGCGATGTGTTCTATCCTAACAACTACTTTGCAGGCATATAAGACAGAATGTAACCAGTTGGTAAGTCTCCGTGGCAAGCATTTCGTATGGTCTGACGTCCGAGAATAGATCACCAAGGACTTGTGGAACCAGGACGTGTGCGATGGCACATTGCATTAGACTTTTATCATCATTCGAATACCCGATCAGTTTCTCGTTGCCACCCTCTTCTCGAACATTTTTGAGCGCTTTCGCTTAGCTCTGTTACTATCAGTTCTTGGACATTTCGGGTGTATAGCACGTAGTATCGCAATGATGTAATATTTCAAACATATGGATGCATTTTCCAGCAGAACGAAAGTGAGATTAAAAGCATATCTACGCAGATCGTAGCATATAGAACAAGGCGAGTGTAACAGATATGAACATGTGTGGGCAGATACGAGCACAGAGGAAGCTCCAGACGGAAATGCTAGATTCTGATATGATATGCCATTGCGGATATATCATTTAGGAACATATACAAACATCGAGTAGCAGGCACTAAGTCCCATTTTCTATAGAGGCTCCTGTCTAGTTATGATATTGTATGCTGCACCACAAAAACATGTGCGGACATTCCCGAACACGGCCAGACATGCTAGTTCTCACTGGGCATCAGCAAGGATCAGTTTGTACACTCCATGTCAAAGCTTCCCACAGTGTTGTCTGTATGGTGTGGTTTCTGATTTGTAGCATATTGTTTCGTCGTCGTCGTCCGAGTCAAGCCTGTTCACTGGAACTTGAGAGTGCCACTGGCCTTCAAGTTGAGAGTAGGCAAAGGCACCGTGACGCCACCGACTCGAATAAAGGAGAAACAACTCCATAATGTCTCCATTCCACTATGCTATCTGATTCCATAAATACGGATTCTCGTGACGGTAAACGGCCGCGCCGCAGCGACTCTGACCCCTCCACTTCACCTACTGCCAGTACAACTGGGAACTCCGAGCGACCTCCATCCCAGCCTCCGCGTAAGCGCACCCACCATGACACATCTGCTAGTACTTCGGCCACCCCTACTGTTCCCAATCCTCGCACGCATCCCACCTCTGATCCTTCTTGGGACTGTCTCTGTTTGGTCTGTAGAAAGACCGGCCACGTCGTGGAGAAATGTCCTCTGTATATATGGCAGTGGGAAAATCCAGGCTCGACCCTGCCGCCCGACGTCGAACTCACCCGCCCATCTCCTCCCTTCAACCCTTCCCCTACCATCGAGGGGTCCACTCAAGCATTATGTCCGCGGTGCAGCCAAATGGACTCGCTAAGCAGGATCGCGAGTTATCGTCCTTTAGTATTCGAGGACACGGTCGGCAATCATTCCAAGAGGGCAACCAAGAAGATGGCCCAGATACCCTCTCTCGGTCCCATTCGGTCCCTCCTGCTACTCTCTACGTGTTCCTTGTGTCGCCTTATCTTCGACTCGAGCTGCCTGACAGACGAAGACATGGAGATCGTTCGTAACGGAGGTGAACTGGTGGTGGTTACAGCATGGACGATTCACTGTCTCGAAGAGAGTCTGTCTTGGAGTGGGCATAGGAGGGGAAAGGGCCCGTACGAAAAGTGCGTGTACACGTCGGTGGCAATCTGGTCGGATGGCATTTGCGAGCCCCCACAACTTGAGGATGCGATGGGAGCGATCGGGCTGATTGACATCGGAGAGCATCAGCCGAATGATGGCCCCGCCTTGGGAGTAAGACAAGTGGACCCTACGACCCCCAACTATTGCATGATCAGAGACTGGCTTCGTCGGTGCGATGATCTTCATCACATCACTTGTCGTCCCTTTGTTTCAGAAGGCCTCAAGCAGATCAAGCTCGTCGATGTGGAGACCCGCCGGATCATCATGTACCCTCCTGACGGCTGCGACTACGTTGCCCTCAGTTATGTGTGGGGAGATTTGGAGCAACCCAGTTACAAGCTGGGGGAAATACTGCCGATCGTTCCTGCGACTCTCGAAGATGCCATGGTTGTGACTCGTAACCTGGGCAAGCAGTATCTCTGGGTGGACTCCTTGTGCATAGACCAGGAGAATGACGCGGAGAAGGCCATACAGATCGCTCTCATGAGCACTATCTACAGTGGTGCATGGGCCACGATCATCTGCCTCTCTGGTCGATCCGCTCGGAGCGGACTACCGCGTGTAGGGACCCTGCAGGGCGTGATTCCTCAACCATCCTGTGAGATCTGGGGTAAAAGGCTGTTGTCTGTAATGCCTACTCTCTCTCAACAGATCTCGTGGTCACCCTGGGTGTCTAGAGCGTGGACGTTCCAGGAGGGGTTACTCTCGCCGCGACGTCTGTTCTTCACCAATCATCAAGTCTATTTTGAGTGCAACTCTGTCCAGTGTTGCGAGTCCCTAGATGACTCCAATTCACCATTCCATCTTGCATCAGACGAACAACGGCTAGTCGCGCTTGGTGCTGTACCGCACTTCCAGGACTTGTCCAGCCTCATGGGACCCGAGGATGCCATTGGTCGGGGTGTCCTCAGAGATCCTTTCCGCCACATTTCTAGTGATGTAGATGCAGAATTCTACAACGACGATTTTTCAAGATACCTAACGCTCGTGCACTCGTACACGATGAAAAAGATGACCCACGACGCTGACTCGCTCAACGCATTTTCCGCCATGTTGACGCGCCTGGAAGAAAACTATTACAAGGGCGGATTTGTGCAGGGTCTTCCCGTGGAAGACCTTCCGAGGGCTCTCTTGTGGTTCCATTCTACTCTGCCACGTCGCCGGGTTGACTTTCCGGCATGGTCCTGGGCTGGGTGGGAAGGCGGGGTGAACCACATTGTAGTGGATGGGGCCAGTATTCCCCACGGCGAGG
>JBBPQL010001261.1:0-11393 GCA_038092515.1 Boletus subparvulus | reverse complement strand
TACCAATCAGCTCTTGCTGCTTAGCCCTCTCCACCTGGAATTGATTCAAAGGTGGTCCTTACAGACAGGGATGAGAAAGAAGTATGAGGGCTGTCCAGAGAAGCACCCAAAATGTGATCTCCATGTCATCCTGGACCATGTGGAATGTAGTTGAGTCTGGCACATGGGTAAGGATGGTGATGGAGGCGATGAAAATGGATGGATGATGATAAATATGGAGGCAGCCACAAACTCAATAATCTTGGCATAGCAACAGGCTAGATGATGTGGGTGTCAGAGTCGGGTGCATTTGAACTAAGACAACAAAGCAAGGGGGAGATACTCACTGGTGGCCGAGACCGAAGAGTGATGATGAATCATGACTGTACACCAGAACGATGACTCCATGGAGTAAAGCACGGTGGAGGCTGTTTGCAGTAAACCATGGGTGGTTTGGAGGAACTTAAAAGTGAATGGGGAAGGCAAAGCTCTATGGAGACTACCTGCAGTATACCACAGGCAGTGAGGGAAGATGAACCATGGACACTAAGAAGATACTTCCTGGTGTTCAACATTGGTGAGTGAGGAAGAGCAAATGATGATGTCACTGATAATTGCGTGCCCTACTCTTGGTCCATTGTAGAATACACCACCATGATCACTCTCCCTCACTTTCTGTGAACCATGCAGTCGCTATCATTCCTTTGCATCATCAATTTGACCTAGTGATGTATGTATTCAATTTCGTTTGTTGTACATGACTGATATCACTTGGGATGTGTTTAGCAGTGCCCGTTCCCATCTTTTCCTCTCTTCTGTGTCCTCCAGTTTCAGGAAATCCACCCGCCACTTGTCTGGGTGAAACCTAATTCGAAGGTTTTTCAAGTGACCAACAAACGTCTTGGGCTCCATTAAACTTCCTAACGTCTGTAAAAACCATTCAACTTCTTCCATCTTCACATCATCTGGCTCAATTAGATTGGGCTTTTTGAAGACTGGCCAAGGAGCAGCAGCAGGCCACGGGTGGTCGCCGAGTTGTTTTATGTATCGGCAATGACTGTCGTTGTGTTGGGGACAAAGGCCTGTGCACCTAATTGCCTGCCAATCTACAATACTTTACACCATACACATGAGATCATGTTTAATATATAAAAATCCTGTGCGGGACACACACACCAACCGAAGTCCACAGCCCACACAGCCCACTCAATGCACTCGCTTAAGCATTTTGCAAGGCATGAAACGGGGGGAAGCGAGACAGCCACACAACACCCGCCAATCAGCGCTATTTCTTTTTTCATTTGGGTTGGCATGTGCAAAAAACATTGAAATTGCTGCCACTCTCCTTCATCTTGAGCGTCGAATGCAGAACTGCGATATCTCGAGAACCACATAAGGAAACAATTTAATTCCTTCAATCCCAGTACCAGCAAGACCGTCCGCAGGGCCTCGTACCAAAAAACTACACACTTTACTGTACCTATCTTGTGATCGAAAACCACCCCTCTTCCAACCTCAGACTCGATTTCCTGCTCAAATAAACGTGTCACAGTCCAGTCAGATCTCATAAACAAGTTTGGAAGATTGTAAAGGAGGATGATGTGTGTTCGCATTTCAACCCTTGTGTTGTAACCACTTTCAATATGTACATGATACTATCCCTATCTTTACCTCCGAGTCAACTAGTCCAGGCCAGCATGTATATATTCAAGCCGGGTGATAGATTATATTCCCTGTCTTATAGGCCGTGTACTGTGTTCACCATTAGCCAATTTGCCAAGATCTGGTGGAGTATGGTCATCCATACTGATTCAGAGTTGGAGTCACTTCAATACCCCAACTCACTTAACGCTGCATGGCCTGGTAGTAAAAACATACACTCCTTTATTCTATACCTACACACTCTTTTCGATGGTAAATCTGAAAAACAAAAAAGCTCCCAAGACAAGAAAAAGGATGAACATGCTGCTGCCCAGGTGTAGCAAGAAAGCCTGCCATGAAGAGTAGAAACACAACCGCATCAACTTCGAGAGCAGCAGGAAAGCTACGCAATGCTGGACCGCTGTCTGCAGCCACAGTTCTTGCAATAGAGATGCAAGATGACGATGCCGAGATGACTGCAGCACAGGTCTTGTCAGCGTGGCAATCCGCCAGGAAGGAGCATGAGCAAATGTCTTCATCTGTTAGCACACCGCCCCAATTATTCTCAGTTGCGAACCGAGCCTTGTTGACCAGACCCATGTGGCAGTGATGTTCCAGGATCCTCTGAATTGTTCGCATGGGTAAAGAGGTGTATTGACTGATATGCTTGACAGATTTGCTGAGGAGGCAATGCATGTGAGTGAGATCCTCTGAGACCTTTCTCCCCCGAGTCCTTTCCACAGCCTAGGAAACTGCTGGTGAGGTCTTCGCCGGAAAGCCTGTAGTTCGGAAACTCAGTAGCCCTCCCTTACAATCTTCCGAACTCGTTTACAGGATCTGGCTGGACCACGACACGTCTATTTGAGCAGGAAATTGAGTTTGAGGTTGGACGAGGGGTGGTTTTCGATCACAGGATAGGTACAGTAAAGTGTGTAGTTTTTTGGTACAAGGCCCTGCGGACGGTCTTGCTGGTACTGGGATTGAAGGAATTAGATCATTTCCTTGTGTGGTTCTCGAGATATCGTAGTTCTGCATTTGACACTCAAGATAAAGGAAAGTGGCAGCAATTTCAACATTTTTCGCACGTGCCAACCCAAATGAAAACAGCTATAAGCTGCTGAGTAAGTGCATTATGATTAGGTTGGAGATATTATACTATTTACAATTAGCCTTTTTTCTTTTCCTTCATATTCCCTGCCTCCATGCGTTGGGACAACCAAGCTCTCCCTGACGTATACTTCAAGCACATTTGAATGAGATCAAGGACAGGCCAACATGAGAAGTAATCATTGAGATCCAGAAATGCCTTGGATGCCTATTGATCTGATGAGCATTGACTGAAGTATTGACAAACAAAAGTCGATTTACCTCCTGTATCACCAACCGTACCACTTCAGTCTTTTGGTGAGATTTGCAATTGATGGAGTCGAGATGTTGTTTGATCGAGCGGTGGACAAATTTCTAGCATGCAATGTGAGGAACTACCATAGGTATCATTAGGGTGTACTGCACCTTAAGCTTTGAAAATTTGTTGCTTTCCCAGGCCAGCTGAGCCTGCAAGTTGTAACCACCCCTCCCAGGCCTTCCGGGTTCTGCATCTGGCTTTGGTATTTTGTTGCTCAGAGACTCCTGAGACGTCAAGGATGATTTGGACAAGGCTGCATCTGACATAGTGTCGTCCTCGTCCTCGTCCTTGCCCACTGTTGAAGGGGGTTGAGAAGCTTTGCGAACTGGGGGGCAAGGGGTGGTGGCCTTGGGAACTGCTGGTGTAGGGTGGTGTGTAGGCCCATGATGTAATGGAGATGTGGAAGTAAGGAGGAAAAGAAAATCTGTATGGGAACAGAGCATGATGGTTGCATTCAATAGTAAATCAACATGCGAAGAGAGTTGGGGAACAGGTGGGGCAGGTGGGCTGGCTTCAACAAAGGCCGGAACAGATTTCGATGAAGCTTGAGGCAATGGCATGTCTGCAGACGACCAGCAAGTAGAAACGTGAGGAGCAGTTAAGTGTTGCGACTGGAATTGAAAGTGGCCGCTTTCATAATTGGCCAAAACAATTGCATGGGAATAACATCGATTGTGCTGTCATTATTGTTTTGCCAAAGACTAATTGTGTTGCTCCAAGACACTGGTGCGAAGATCACCAGATGCGGAAACAATCAACTTTTTTGTTGATGTTCCAAAGTTACAATGAACTCACTCCACGTGGGGAAGAGTGATCATCATCATCACCGATAATGGGACCATGAAACAACCTCCACAACCACACCTCAGAGACACTACCCATCGTATACTGTGGGAGGTGAGATGGAAACTGTGCACAGTAAACCATGGACAGTTAAGACTCGGAGAAGACACTCCCAGTGTTCAACACCAGGGAGTAAGGAGAACTTGATGCCAGTCGGGAGTAGCTGGGTGGCGACGGTTGCTACATTAGGTAATGTTTACCATGCAAGCTGTGTCATTGGGGCGATGGTGATGGTGCAGGTCGCGAGACACAATTGCCTTTATTGGGTGTCAGTGGAGTTTGGAAAATCTACCTCATGCATCCCGGTTCACTGACTCCCTCATGATCAGGCTGGTGTTCAATGCCGGGAAGTGTCTATCTTTTTCCTCACTGTCCACGGTTTACTGCGGACAGTTTCCATCTTACTTCCCGCAATATACCACAGGCAGGAGACGTCGTAGTGGAGTCATCTTTGGTGGTCACTTCACTGGGTTTCTCGCAGTTTACCAGCCCAGCCTCCCTGGTGTTCAACACCGGGGAGTGTCTGTCTTCTTCATCACTGTCCGCGGTTTACTACAGACAGTTTTCCTCTTTCCACGGCTTACCAAGGCCAAACCCCTTTCCTCCATTGGTCCATGTCCTTATACTGGATACAACAGAGCCCTTGTAACCAAAATTGGTGCTTAGGCGACCTTGTATTCTCCAATATTTAAGTTCCCCACCTCCCCAACCTGGTCATTGCACCAAGCCTCGCAGTTGTATACACTTTTGAGATCTTCAAATGCTCCAGGTGCCTTGCGATTGGCTCTCTGAATCTGGCTCCACATCAGCAGCGCAAAGTATGGTACTCTTTCAAAAGCTTTGCATTCATCTTATTAATGGGATGTATGTAATAGGAATGCCTTCCAGAAATACCACCTTTTGTTGTCAGTGCCCCCATTGCTGCGATGTAGACACACAAGGCATTCCCCATAATCCATCTGGGAAATTTATATCCGTCTCCCGCAAGGCTGCTCATCTCCAGCACGTTCAGTCAAGTCTCACCCCTTCTGACGAGCGCCTGTCGTCGGTCAGAATGTTAACCAAAGCGATGTTACAGCCATCTACAGGCGTGAACAATGTTAACTCCACCAGTGCACCTCCTTCCGGTCATACGCCCATGGATGATCATCTGGATGATGCCATTGATTCCATTGGTGCTTGTATATTTGGCCTCACGCTCATGGACGACAGTCCAGATAATCCTTCCCAATCCAGCAAATTGTGGTCATCCAGGGAGGAATTTCAGTGGCGCGCCGATGAACATTGTCCATCTTGGATATCTGTTCCTTCTATTTGCAATGTTACAATGAGCTTAGCTGGCCTCACCATCCGCCTCACCCCCCAACAATCACAGACACTGGAGATATCCCATCGCTCCTCTATGCCACTTGAGAGCCCCAGCATGTTGCAGACACCCACATCAAGTTCGCCCACGTCAACTACTCCCTATTGTCCCACCGCCCAAGACGGGGCACGTAGTATATCCAATGGAAAGTACGACTGGCGCACAGCTGCTGCTCACAAGTGCTTAAATGCCATTCAAGCCCGCATAGATACCATTTCCATGTTGCTTGCCACATCAACATATACTCCAACGCTTCAGAACATTTAAGAGGATGCTCTTTTTCTCAAAGAGGCACTGGATAATGTCAAGCATCATGAATCCTCTGTGCATGACTGCAAGCAGACCTTAATCACTACTGTGGAAAAACTTCTCTCGATCATTGCGGCACGAGAAGCCCAGGCAAGCGATAACCCCAAACAAGCCATCAAAATTAATTGTGGTATATACATGTTGCGCTTGTCACTAGGTGACTGTTAATGCAGATGCTTGTAGATCACCATTATCACCATTCCATTGATCATTGTGATGAAGTCGCCCAAGTGTCCATATTTCTTGGAGTACTCTGTACTATCATCCTTTGTATCAGTCGATGCGCATCTGATCTTATCATGGGGCTCATATCTTTGGTGCTTAGGCTTGTGTTTCGGGATTCCACAGGCAGGAATACATCTGTTCTTGGGGAATGTGCCATGGCGCAGGTAACAACAACCATCCGGGGTGCCTTGTCTCATTTCAATCTACACCACGGGACCACTGTCTTTGCTACCTGTCCATCTTGCAGCTTCATCCACAAGCCTATATACAAACCTGGATCAACCACTCCAGAGTACCCTAGCCATTGTGATAACAAACCAAACTTGTGGTTACCTGTGTGCAATAAGCCCTTGCTACAGCCATTGCCAGATGGCACTCCCATCAAACCATATGTCTATCATCACTTTCACAATTTCGTGGTGGGCCTGCTCTCCAAAGCTGAAATCAAAGCCCTCATTGATGCACCTTGTGATCAGCTGATGGATTCTGTCAGTAATTGTCGTTCACCACCTTCTAGTTTCACAGGATGTTTGGGGCAGTGAATTTCTGAGGTCCTTCAAGGGTCCTTCGCCAAGCACCCTTTTCATTGACAGGAAGGGGGAGGGTCATCTTGCTTTCTCCCTGAATGTTGATTTCTTCAATGTAGAAGGTGTTTGTGCGTGGGGTGCAACTACTTCGTCTGGGGTCATCTCCTGTGCCTGCCTCAACCTTCCGTTGGATATTCACTACAAGGCTGAGAACATGTACCTTGCAGGGATTGTACCTGGCCCTGACGAGCTGCGTGGTGATCAGCTGAACTACTTTCTTGACCCCCTAATTGATGACATGGTGGACAGTTGGGAACATGGGATCCACTTCAACCACACAGCCCTTCATCCTGCAGGTCGAGTAGTCAGGTCTGCGGTTGCCTGTGTTGTCTGTGATCTCCCAGCAGCTCGAAAAACGGCTCAAATGGCCGCACATTCAAGCTATGTTTACTGCAGTATTTGTCATTGCAATGATCCGAAGACTCTTGGGAGAACAGATTTTGACTCAGATTGCTGGAAGCTGTGGGATAAAGACACTTTACGACATCAAGCGGAGGCATACAAGAATGCTAGCTCTGCAGTGGAACAAGGCAAACTCTTTGCCAAAAATGGTGTGTGCTGGTCACCACTCTGGAAGCTACCATATTGGGACCCAGCATGTCAGCTGGTGGTCGATGCCATGCACTGTATTCTCAAAGGAGTCACTAGTTTCCATGTCCATCATGTCCTCTGCCTTACCACTACTTCTGCCGATGCTCCTGATGCATCCCCTCCTGCCTTTGTGCACCATTCCAATCCCCTGATCCTATTATGGATAACATGTCAGCTAGAGAGGTGAAGCAAGTGAAGGACATCCACATGCTACTCACTGCTTCTGTCATGGATTACCATATGGAAGACAATGGTCCAAAAACATGGATTGATGACCATATAAATTCGTTCACCAAACGACTTATGGGAAAGAATACAAAATCTTTACAGTTTGTCGCCACCGATTTGTGCTCCCAACCGCTCTCCAAAGGTCGGATATTCAAGCAAGACTGGGTAAATGTGCTTGTCGAATGGGTAAAGTCCCTCTCGTCTATACTAGCCTCCCACCGTCTGATAATTGACTAGCACAAAGGGAAACCTTGGTCCACTGGCCCACAGCCAGCTAGATACAGAACTCATGAGGTCCTTGGGCGAATACGGTCTGTGATAGAAACATCGGACATTCCATCTTGGCTGAGGAGTGTACCTTGGAACTTTGGATCACCTAGTGCGGGCAGTTTGAAAGCAGACGAATGGCGCACGATAATTATAGTATATCTCCCACTTGCACTCGTGAGCTTGTGGGGAGATGGTATGGTTCACAAGTCCAGTGCCATTGACTCCAGCTGTGCAAAGCTCTGGATCACACAATGGCCCTTGTCTCTGCTGTCCATATCGCATGCGCCAGATTGATGACCAGGGAGTGTGCCTTTGCATACCAGTCCTATATGGCTATCTGGCTGTCGAGACTGAAGGCTATACATCCCTCTGCTACGTATCGTCCAAATGGCCACATGGTGATCCACATCCATCAATTCCTCCTTTTTTTTGGCCCTGTGCGTTCATGGTGGTGCTTCCCATTCAAGCACCTGATTGGCCAACTGCAACGTCTACCAACGAATAATAAATTTGGTACATGCCAGTTTGCCTGCGATAGTTAATGAAATAACATTGGTCCACACAGGCCAGCTGGAATCCACAATTCTTAATTCCTATGTCCAAGCTGCCCAGCTGAAGGCCTGGTTGTCCCATGACAAATGTCCTCCCACAATCAAAGAGTGCCAAACACTCTTTCACAAGGCTTTTACTCCCTCAGGTGACTTGGAACACAGGGACTCCAGCAAAGAATTCGGACATACTCAGCCCTGTTCAACCCCTGCTGATCTGCAGACATTAATCTCTCAGCGCAGTATCATGCTCCATGCTCGGTATTCTGTGAATGGGGTAGTGTATGCTAGAAATTCTACGCACATCAGAAATAGTCTTGTCGTCTACCATGCTGGTGGTGACGACAGTCGTCTGGCAGTGCCAGGCTGCATCAAGTATATATTTGGGATTGATGGCCAAATATCCTTTGCAGTTCAGCATCAGAATGTCGCCTCTGATGATACCCTCGATCTTTATCGTCACTACCCCCATTTTTCTGCTGGAGTTTATTCAGATATTACCAGCACTACCTTGGAAAGAGTAGAACCAGGATGGATTCTGTCGCACTACATGCAATGGAGTTTCACTCCAGGCTATGTTGTCGTTTTGACTTTATTCTAAGTAAGTTCTCATCCTTTTCGGTTAAGGTGTCATCTCGATTAATTCAATTGTAGGATTGATGAAAGACGTTGTCAGGCGGACACTATTGTAGGCAATATTCCTAGCCAGGCGATTATTGTGAAAGCCACCTTCTGTATTCGGGATCACAATTGTAAACAATGTACTTAAGATGAGAACATACCTGGCCCACAGACAAAAATTATATCATCATGTGTTTCCTTCAGATACCCACTATCAATGGCTGTATTCCTGGATGCCTGGACCCGGAACAACCCCGCCGGATCTTGTGACATCATGACTCAAAGATAATCTTCATCCCCTATGACCCACTCATAGCTTTGGGTCATGGCAACCTGACCATTGAAAATGTTAGCTCTCAGCGCATTGTGGTTGAAATGCAACCCAATGGAACTACCACCTGGAAGTTCATTCCTAATGCTGGTCGAGCATTGAGTGTGAAGGACGAAGGGGCTTGGCCTCAGCTGATAAATATATGCGGGTAGGTACTCCTGTCATTGAAACTGTTACCACTCACCAGGGGTAGGGAGCTTGTTTATTGCACCAGGAATCAATGGGATATATACAAACTGACCCAGCATATGCATGCTATGTAAGCCTGGAGAGCAAACTGACGACAATCAGCCGGATCACATCAATGGTATATTAACCTCCACCCTGCACACGTCGACTGACAAATATGTACAGTATTCCAGCAACCAAAGCATGATGGTAGATGACCCACCTGTTGAAGACAGCCCAGCCACGAACAAAGGTGAAACTCTTGCAGGGAGTTGCATGTCAGTCTGCCCTGATTCTACGGATGATAATCCTACCAGTACTGGAGTAAAAGGGGCAAAACGCACAGGTGGGCAGGGGAAAACCGTGATGCATCAATGAAGCTTATGTGGTGTGGAACCAAACTGGGGCTGCATAGACAATAAATTGCACCACTCCGATAACCACAGCATCAAGCGGACCTGCAATACGTCACCCGGCACCATGTATCGAAGGTTGGCACAGAATGCCCAAGAAAGACATAGCAAAAAAGCAGGGCAGCTCCATGACAGGTTCCCACGAAAAGTAAATCCGATGAACATGTCAGACTCTGAGATCCCTCAGAAGGGAGAAATCCCACACAGAAATTCGGAGCTGTCTGACGGTAAGGTGAAAGTCCAAGACAAAAAAACTCAAGCAGAGGACATACGAGATAAGGAACGAAGGATGAAGGTCAAGAGATGGGAAGCAGAGAAAGAATGGATTGAGTCACAATACCAAAGTGGGAAGTGGCACATTGCCATATTTCATCAGCAGTTTGTGGAGTTGGTGACATGGTTGGTCAATCGGCCTCTGGGGGGGATCATACATCCAGCTGCTGCTCCTTGGCCAGTCTTCAAAAAGCCCAATCTAATTGAGCCAGATGATGTGAAGATGGAAGAAGTTGAATGGTTTTTACAGACGTTAGGAAGTTTAATGGAGCCCAAGATGTTTGTTGGTCACTTGAAAAACCTTCGAATTAGGTTTCACCCAGACAAGTGGTGGGTGGATTTCCTGAAACTGGAGGACACAGAAGAAAGGAAAAGATGGGAACGGGCACTGCTAAACACATCCCAAGTGATATCAGTCATGTACAACAAATGAAATTGAATACATACATCACTAGGTCAAATTGACGATGCAAAGGAATGATAGTGACCACATGGTTCAGAGAAAGTGAGGGAGAGTGATCCAGGCGGTGTATTCTACAATGGACCAAGAGTAGGGCATGCAATGTCTGCGAGACACGACGACTGCTACATTGTGTAAAGCACGGTGGACACTGCCTGCAGCGGACAACACACAACGAGGAAAGGAATGGTGATCAACACCAGTGGGTGGGGAAGAGTGATGACAACCATCACCAATAATCAATGTCCTCATCCCTTTGCTCATGATCACTCCCTGGTGTTGAATACTCGGGAGTGTATTTTCTTAACTGTCCGCGATTTACTGCGGACACTCTCCCTTCCTCACTGCCCGTGGTATATCTCGGGTAGTGTCCCTCAGATATTGTTGTGGAGTCGTCTTTGGTGGTCTCATTGGCAATGATGATGATCCTCTTCCCCACTCACTGGTGTCAAACACTGTGGAGTGTCTTCTCCTAACTGTCCATGATATACCACTGGCAGTGTCTCCCAGGCTTCCTCATGGAGTCGTCTTTGGTGGTCGCTTTATCAGCGACATCATCATTTGCTCTTCCTCACTCACCAATGTTGAACACCGGGGAGTATCTTCTTAGTGTCTGTGGTTCATCTTCCCTCACTGCCTGTGGTATACTGCAGGTAGTCTCCATAGAGCTTTGCCTTCCCCATTCACTTTTAAGTTCCTCCAAACAGCCCGTGGTTTACTGCAAACAGCCTCCACTGTGCTTTACTTCATGGAGTCATTGTTCTGGTGTACAGTCATGATTCATCATCACTCTTCAGTCTCGGCCACCAGTGAGTATCTCCCCCTTGCTTTGTTGTCTTAGTTCAAATGCACCTGACTCTGACGCCCACATCATCTAGCCTGTTGCTATGCCAAGATTATCGAGTTTGCGGCTGCCTCCATATTTATCATCACCCATCCATTTTCATCGCCTCCATCACCATCCTTACCCATGTGCCAGACTCAACTACATTCCACATGGTCCAGGACGACATGGAGATCACATTTTGGGTGCTTCTCTGGACAGCCCTCATACTTCTTTCTCATCCCTGTCTGTAAGGACCACCTTTGAATCAATTCCAGGTGGAGAGGGCTAAGCAGCAAGAGCTGATTGGTA
>JBBPQL010001260.1:0-11394 GCA_038092515.1 Boletus subparvulus | reverse complement strand
CACAAATACTTGAAGTGTCCCATATTTGATTTATCCTCTTTCGCTTACATCACTTTGCTTAGTGTCTGACAGTCCCGGGAATTCCCGGACTATAAAGCGCTGTACTCTGTAGTTAGAAAACACTTTTGGTTGGATTCATGAACTGCTCGAACCACAGTCAAACTACTGTCACCGTTCACTGCACCGCTCACCGACACCAACTTGATGCTCCTTAACGCTTTCCTGCATTTGGCACCCTCGTCCGGCCTCCGGACTATCTTACTCGGCCACCGACTGGTCTTGCGTTGGTCTCTCAGCTGAACTTATCGGGCCCGGCTTTCGACTTCTCCACTTTACCCTTGTGTCCAGAGTCCCTTTTGGGGCGAACACACTCGTCCCCCACCACTTCTTCGGCCCAGGACTAGTGGGTTTCCACTCCTAGTTCCATCCAGCCGACTTTACATCTTTTCACCGCCTTCATCCTGGGATCAAGCCATACAAATTATCAAGGACCATATCGCCTCTGGTGTGTATGAACCGTCTGCCGCAGCTTACCGGTCATGCTGGTTCTGTGTGCTCAAACAGGACAGTAAGATGCTTCAGCTCGTGCACGACCTTCAGCCCCTCAATGCTGTCACCATCTGGGATTTGTCAGTCCCTCCCTTTATAGAGCACCTAGCCAAGTCGTTCGGCAGGTATGCGGTCTATGGCATGATAGACTTATTCACTGGATATGACCAACATCCATTACACGTGGACTCCTGAGACATGACTATATTTAATAGTCTGCTCGGACCACATTGTCTTACTACTCTACTGATGGGACATACTAACATCGTCCAGATTTACCAGGCCGACATGGCATTTATTCTACAGGACAAGATACCCCACCACACCATGCCATTCATCAATGACTTGCTGGTGAAGTCTGAGACATCCTGGTACCAAAGACCAGATGGCTTGTATGAGATGATACCAGAGAACCCAGGCATCAGGTTATTTGTCTGGAAACATCTCACACCATCATCCACAGAATCCTCCAATGCCTCCAAAATGTTAACACAACAGTTTCAGCTAAGAAATTCGTCCTTGCCGCTCCAGATGCCACCATTGTCGGTCACAAGTGCACCTCCAAAGGTCAGGTTCCGCATGAGGCTACATAAAATCCAGAAGATCAGGGATTGGCTGGAATGCGAGAATCTGACGCAAGTTCATGGGTTCTTAGGTACCTGCAGCATGCTTCGGATTTTTATTCGAAATTTTGCTGCTATCGCTATACCACTAGTCAGACTGACACATAATGGTATCCCCTTTGAGTGAGGTGATGCCCAGCACACTGCAATGATTCGTCTGAAGGATGAAATCATTCAGTCTCCAGCACTCCGGTGCCTGGACTACGAGTCCAGCCAAGAGGTTGTACTTGCTGTAGACACCTTGGTCATCGCAGTCGGCTTCATTCTGTCACAGGAAGGGGAGGATGGCAAGCACTATCTGAACTGCTTTGGCTCTATCAGCCTCATGAGCATGGAAAGCCAGTATTTCCAGGCTAAGCTTGAGCTGTATGGACTGTTCCAGTCTCTCCGAGCAGTCTGCATATTCATCTTTGGAGTCACTAACAATGATGATGCCTCGGTCTGCTGGTTATTGGTATTGTTCAAGCTCACTGTGCATTGACCGCTTACCCTGAGTGGCAGATGTTGCATTCCGAGAACACCTCCACCCTCGCTTCCTTGATTTTTGAAGATATTCTCTGTCGTTGGGGCGCTTTGGCTGAGATTGTCACTGACAATGGCCCAGCCTTTGTTCAGGCTCTCAATGTCCTCGCCGACCAATACAATACACAGTATATACACATCTCCCCCTATAACTCCTGGCTAATGGTGTGGTTGAGCAGCGTCACCTTGATGTCTGGGAGGCCATCATCAAAAGCACCCCAGGGGGGAGTTCCGCTGGCATGCTGCTGCTCACTCAGTCTTTTGGGCCGAGCGTGTCACCATGCTTCGGTCTACCAGTTTGTCTCCATACTTTATGGTTCACGGTGTCAAGCCATTATTTCCTTTTGATCTCGCTGAAGCAACATTTCTTGTTCCTCCTCCAGATACTGAACCCCTCTCCTCATCCAGACTGATCGCTTGGAGAGCCCGCCAGCTCCAAAAGCGTCAGGAGGACCTGGAGTCAATCTGCGAGCGTGTCCTAAAGGCTCAGTTCAAGTCTGTCAAGCACTTCAAGGCCACTTTCAAGAACCAGATCAAGGACTTTGACTTTCGGGCAGGCAGCCTGGTCTTAGTCTGAAATACCCGAATCGAGAAGGAGCTCAACCGAAGAATGAAGCCTCGGTACTTAGGTCCTATGGTGGTCCTTTGCCAGACTACCAGTGGGTCATACCTACTGGTGGAGTTGGATGGAGCGGTATCCAGATTGCGCTATGCCGCCTTTCAGCTTATCCCCTAATATCCTTGCCTTTCATCTGTTATTCATATCACTGAGCTCACAGATATGGATGATGAAAACCTGGATAAGCTGGCAGGAGAAGACATGGAAGAGCCTGATGAAGAAGACTGAGACTCTTATGAGTCAGACTAGTCTGGGCATACGTCACCAAAGACCAATGCTCATAATTTTTCCTCATCATACTATAGTCTCTGTTTCACCCCAGGATTAGACCAGTGACTCTCATCTACCTCCTATGTCTCTCACTAAAGAACCATCATCACAGACAGTCCACGTCCCTTCTACTATATACCGAAAGCCAGACATCAAAATATTCCGCTTCTCCCTCTCATCTCCCACTCCATATGTCTCTCCGAAAACCCATACTGAACACCTTCCCTTTCTAATGCGTGACGAGACACACGCCCATTTATATCTTATAGACTGAACATACCAAACACCCACACTTAGACCAAACGAAGACCGGTAGGCATAGAGGTGGAAAGAAGACCAAAGAACACAAGATGGGCGGTACCCTGCACACCGGATGTTACGCTTGACTCGGGTAGAGGCAAACATAGACTTGAAAAGACAAGGGCTTAAGGGTTCTTGAAGGGCGTCTTCAAGAGCAAAGGATGCTGGGGACTTCCGCAGCAACTCCTGGCAACGATCGGTTGCTTAGGGAGTTCAAGGACGAATGTTTTACAAAGGAGCGCACACTCAAAAATAGTGCGAAGACTCAGAGAGATCCAATGACAAGGGAGAATCAAGTAGATTAAAGCTAAAGGGAATACATGGTGTATCGTCGTTTAAATAAGTGAGCATGCGGCACACAGACCAAGTAGTGTCCATAGTACTTAGACTAAGGCGGATATAAAAGGAGAGTTCAGCTGTGTGATAGGTGGGGATAAGACTGCATTGAGACAATGCATGTGGGAAAGAAGACGTCCATAGAGGGTAAGTGGGAATGGGACAAGAGGACCATGCACAGCATGTAAAAGGGGAAACTGCGTTTAGGTGGAAAGTGTTCCAAAGGAACGGTAAGAAGCGGAGATGAAGGGGAAAGCGATTCAGGGACGAGCGTCAAGTAAAGAAAAAGAAAGAATCGTAACACCGGACATTGATTTCATTTAACCTTGCTCATTCAACCCCCTTTTTATGATGTTTCACCCCTTATTCCTTGTTTTTCTCTCTTTTTCCTTTTTCGCACTGATATAGCGAAACCTGATTCATTTAAGCATACATTACATTTTTTTCAGACTTGGACTAGTGGAGGATGGAGGGGAGGAGGCTACCTACAAGTCCATATCCTCAAGGCCCTCCATGATCTCGCTCACCTCCGACATCACCATCATGTGCTTGACCTCCAACTCCCCCACCTTCGCCCAGATCTGGAAGAGCCAGGAGTGGAGGTGGTTGAGACAGTGGCCAGTGCGTCCTGGGTCTTCCTTGCCTCTGACTTGCTGCCAGTCTTCTTTGGCACTGTGTGCGCCTTCCCCTTCGACTGTGCCAGGGTCACCTGTGCCTTGTCCTCACTCTCCATGTCTACCTCAATGGGGGAGTCAGCCCTTTTGCTGGGGACAGCCTTGGCCGAACCGTCCTCCCACCTGTCGAACCAGTGAGTTGGGGATGGGAAGACCGAGCAGACCAACTTACTTTTCGTCGTCTCGACAATGACTGCTGCCGCCACCGAGCTCCCTGCTGCTTCGGTGGGCTTTCCTCTGCCTGTGTCGTCCTTGTGCCAAGCTGCAGTGCAACTTGGCCATCTTGCATTGGGTGCAAGCCATGCCAGTCCCATATGCACATTCGGCCACAATGCCCACCTTCTTGCAGGTGTCATATGCACCTTCGGTGTTAGAACTAGAAGAACACGAATGACTCTTAACGCCCATATAATGGGTTATTATCATTATGAGAGTATGTATCTAGAAGAACATGAACGACTAGGTACAGACGAATAGTCAGACACGAGAATGATGGTGGGATAAAATGAACAAGTACTAACCTCTTAATGCTGATATAACAGGTTAAGAGGAAAAGGGGAGATGAGAAGGAAGAATGGCACTTATACTGTTGAACATGGAATTCTGATGGTTAAGGTTTGGAATGGCTCAATGTTATATGTTCCAACACTCCTCCTCAGCGAGGCACTCCTCCTCACTCAGAAAACTCCTCCTCACATGATACTCCTCCTCGCATCTGATTATGACAGGCCAAGTAGGTTGCGTAAGTGCATGAAGGTGGGGCACGGGAGAGCCTTGGTGAAGATGTCGGTGAGGTTGTCTTTCGTGTTAACATAGTGCAGTTGGGTTTGTCAGAGGTGAACTCATTCACAGATGTAGTGGTAATGTGTGTCGATGTGTTTGATGCGAGCATGGAACGAGGGGTCCTCTGTGAGTATCAGTGCGCCGCAGTTATCGCACATGAGAGGGGTGGCTGTGAGTTGGGGAAAATGACAGACATGAGAAGGATGCAGATCCAAGTGAGTTCTTGGCAAGCCTCACTTGCGGCAACGTACTCAGCCTCACAAGAGGAAAGAGTGACTATGTGTTGTTGGCGGGTGGACCAAGTGATCACACCAAGGCCCAGCGAAAAACAGTAGCTGCTGACCGAACATTGGGTGTCAATGCAGGCTGCGAAGTCAGAGTCTGTGTGTCTGAGTAAGCAAGCTGCGTGGTCTCTGCCCAGGGTAAGCGCAAGGGTGTGAGTGCCTTTCAAGTAGCAGACAACGCACTTGGCTGCTCCCCAATGGATAGTACAGTAGCAGTCGAGATAGCGACAGAGTTGTTGGACTGTGTATGCGATGTCTGGTCGGGTACCCAGAGTGACGTATGTACATGAGGTGTTACAATCTGTCTCCTTACTCATGGTATCTTCCTATTCTCTTTCTTGCGTCGTACTCATATCCTTTTTGGTATGTGTTCTTATGACTGGATTCATTGTTTGATCCTTTTGAGTTCATCTAACTCCTCGTTTATCGAACTCTAACCCTACACCATTCTTCTTCCGTTACTACCGGACAGGGGATACCTTTTTACTCATTCTTGCTTACTCTCTTGACCCTTATCTGCAGACAGCCTCGCCTTCTAACCGATTCTATCGTATCGGTTACGTGTTCTCATTTACTCACATTGTTCTCTCTTGTTCTATGATGTTCTACGCTTACGCGTCGCATAGTATAAGTAGTCTGCCGCTTACACTGTATTCTCTATTCTTGATCTACGCAATCTAGCATACGCTTGAGTCCACAAGCATTCGGTTTGTGACCTTTGAAACACCAGACCTTCGACCTTAGTCTCTCTTGTCTTATCAAGGACGTTGCGTCTCTTCGTGAGCACCTCCCTTGAAACGACTTGGTTCCGCTCGACCTACAAGTGTACATCTCGCGTAACATGAGGGACCTGACTAGAGAGTGGTAGGGAAGGTGGGAGAGTGAGAGTTGTTCGGCAGGTGTGAGAGGCGGAGACCTGGGTCCATGGGAATGGTGATGGGGTGTGTGTCTGATAGACTGAATTGGGTAATGATGCAGTCAATGAGAGCGGTCTGTGAGAGGCTGACAGTGCGGCATTCGCAATTGCATGATAAGGCAATGCCCATGCAGAAATGGGCGTCTTTGGCATCCAATATTTGCCAGATGGATTGTAGTTGATGGCAGAAGTGTGTGAGGGCATCTTGTGAGTTACTGACCATGAAGAAGTCGTCGACATGTATAGTGATGATGATGATTTCTCCGTTGAGTTTGTGGTAGTCGATGCAATATTCACATTCTAGTCAATGGAACTTCCAGTTCATCATTTGGAGGTGGAGGGTCTCATTCCACATGTGACTGCTTTGTTTCATACCATACAATCCTTTCTGTAGTTCCCAAACCCAGTCTTCATGTCCGGGCTCGACGAAGCCCTCAGGTTGCTCCATATAACACACCTCATCAGGGGCAAGGACACTGTTGAGATATGCAGTTTTGATGTTGAGTTGATCCATTTCCCAATCAAGTGCAGCAGCTAGATGTGCGAGTATACGGAATGATTCAAGACACACTGTTGGTGAGGAAGTTTTCGAGTAATCTTGACTGAAGATGGCGGTGTAGCCGCAACAGACATAGTGAGCCTTAAAATGGCTCGGATTACCTTTGGTGTCTTGTTTGAGCTTGAAGATGGGGCGGCCTCACATGACCTTTCGATCAGGTGGGACAGAAGAATGAGGGATGAGTTTGTACACTCCCATGTGGCATAGGGATTCGAATTCTTCTCAAAGAGCCTGTGACCACTCCATGGCATGAATGGAGGCCATTGCTTCCGCATAGGTCGCTGGGTCGTCAGGGAAGTGCAGGTTGGGAGGTGTCTCTGGTGAGAAAATGAAGGCATTGGATAGGGAGAAGACATTGGGAGGCGGAGTTGTGTCATCGGTGTCATCATCATAATTGTAAGTGGCTGATGTACTGGTAGGGGGAGGGTCATCATCGTCAGGCACAGTGGTTATGGTGACTGTGTGGGGTGAACGACAAGATGCAGGGATATATGGGATGCCCTGTGCAGTACATGACTTCTCAGAAGGGATGGGGGTGTGGGGGGAACAATAAGGTTCAGGCATAGGTGGAGGGGGTGGCGCAGATGGTATAGTGAGAGGGTCTGCTGTGGTGGGGGGAGAGGATGGTGTGGCATGTGGGCATGGGGGATTAGTGTCCTGGTGAGACTCAATGAAGGATACATGATACGACACCAGGATTTTCTTTGAGGGACGGTGGAATAGGCAGTATGCCTTCGAGTCTTGAGAGTATCCAATGAGGACACACTCAATTGACTGGTCGAAGACCTTGGGATTATGGGAGTTTTGGATGTGCACAAAGGCTCGACAGCCGATTTCATGCAGGTGGGAGAGGTCAGGCTTGGTGCCATACCAGTGTTCATATGGAGTGTGACTGTTTTGGGACTTGACAGGAGTACGGTTAGTCAGGTAGCACACAGTGACTATAAATTCATCCCAACAGTTTGGGGGCATGTCGCAAGCGGAGCGCATAGCACGTGCCTTACCCATGAGTGTCCTGTGGATGTGTTCAACTCATCCATTGTGGGCAGATGTATGCGGTGCCATGAATTGGTGTTGTGTACCACGCGAGAGGAGCCACTCTTGGAGTGCAGTGCACTTGAGTTCACCATTATCAAAGCAATAGATGCTGACTTTGAGTGAGGTTTCTAGTTCACATGCATGCTCCCAGTCCATGAGCGCCTTGTATGCATCTGACTTGGCTGGCAGCGGTATGGACCAGCAGTAGGAGGAGAAGTCGTCCAATGTTGAGGACATATTTGTTGCCAAGCACTGATACATGTTCTGGATGTTCTAAAAGGTCTATGTACATGTATTATGCCAAGCTTCCTACTCACCCTGGTTCCCTGCCTGATCTGCGGTACACTCGAGTGTTTCTGTTTACCGAGAATGCAGTTGGCACAGGAACCAGGTGAGATAGAGAGGTCAATTGGCATACCTGTGGCTCGTCCCTCACGAGTGAGGTCGTAGACAGTGCAGTAGTTGGCATGGCCGAGACGGCCATGTCAGGTATGGAGGGTGGGTAGGCAGTGGATGAGGAGGGCATGTTCCACTGAGAGCTGACCTCCAGTCAAGGAGTAGAGGCAGCGTGTTACAATTCTTTCTTTTTCTTACTTAACGCTCGTCTCTGACTCGCTTTCCCCTTTATCTCTGCTTCTTACCATTCCTTTGGAACACTTTCCACCTAAACACAGTTTCCCCTTTTTACATGCTGCGCATGGTTCCCTTGTCCCATTCCCACTTACCTTCTATGGATGTCTTTCTTCTCACATGCATTGCCTCAATGCAATCTTATCTCCACCTATTGCACAGCCAAGCTTTCCTTTTATATCTGTCTTAGCCTAGATACTACGAACACTACTTGGTCTGTGCACCGCGTACTCACTTATTTAAACAACAACACATCATGTATTTCCTTTAACTTTAATCTACTTGATTCTCCCTTGTCACTTGGATCTCTCAGAGTCTCCACACTACTCTTGAGTGCGTGCTCCCTTGTAACCTTCATCCTTGAACTCCCTAAGCAACCAACTGTTGCTAGGACTTGTCGCGGAAGCCCCCGACATCCTTGTATTCTTGAAGTCGTCCTTCAAGAACCCTTGACCCTAGTCTTTTCAAGTCTACGTTTGCCTCTACCTGATGTAAAGATAATAGAATGGCTGGGAGGACTAAGGGTGTAAGACACACTTGCCCTGGGCCATCAAAGGGAAGAGGGGAGGCGAGGTACTTCGCCTCTAAAGGGACTCAAGGTAAGGGAGGAGTTGGGAGGAAGTCCAAAGCCAAAGGATTAAGTGCAGAGGATAGTCTGGGGAGTGACTGGAGCGCGAGACTGGAAGTCCGAGGAGCGCAAGATGAAGGGAACGAGAGCGGGATATGGTGACGGTGACGGTGAACAGTGCGGTAGACAGTGAACAGTATGAGGGACAAGTGGTTCGAACAGTTCGTGAATCCAACCAAAAGTGTGTTTCAATACCTAAGTACAAGGCTTTATAGTCCGGGTATACCCGAGACTGTCAAACTCAAGATAGCTGTCATGTCCAAAGGAAATGAGTGAAAGGGGTCAGGTACTGGGCCCAAGACCGATGTCTCTAACCGGATGCTTTCGGCACCAGAAAGACCGATCGGAGGCTGATGGTACCGATAGAATGTGAAGCAGTAACCTACTAACAATGTAAACCAAGTAGTCCAGACGTGCTCGGCATGGTCCGGTATAAACCGAGACCAGTCTTAGCAACTAAAAAGGAGTTTGGAGCACTAAAAAGGAGTTTGGAGCGAAGGGATAACAGTAAGGCAGTCGGGTGAAAGGTAAAAGGGGTGGAATATAAGCACAGAGACGTATGAGTCTCTACATCCACAGGGGACTTGGCTTCTGACTGTCCCCAGTCAGAAAAGGATCTGTGCTGAGAAGAGAACAATGCGGAGTCCGAAAGCGTGTGACCGGATATATAATCCGATGCATGTCACCTTTTTCTTCCTCACTTCTCACCCTCTTACCATCATGTTGCAATTCCAGTCCCACCTCGACAAATTCCATGCCATGACCGATGCTGGCTCCCTCCTGTGCCTCAATGCTTGGTGCAGCTTCCGTCAAGCCACCGAGCGGCTCGACAGACTCACAAGGTCAGTACCCGACGATAAGGATGAACTGGCCAAAGACCAGGAGATCTGGGTAGAGGCTTTCGGTAAAGCAATGGTAAGCCCCTCATCTTTGACGATAGCGGTAGCTGATACAAAGTGCGGGTAGGATGCGTGGGAGAGACACCATCGCGAGGCCGACAAGCTCGGCATTGACACCAACATTGACAACCAATTCGTGGTCATGGTCGCGGAGGCCGAGCACGCGCAGGCTGAGTGGGTGGGGAGAACAGCGATGAGGCTGGCATCCCAAGCGTCAGCAATGGAGGTGGAGCAGGTGGAGCAGGCAGTGGTACCCGCCACAGAGATAAGGGGGGCATTGTCCGAGGCGGTGTCGGTCGCCTCATCCGCATGCAAGGTGAGTAGTGACATCATCGGTCTGTCAAACCAGACTAACGAGCATCCAGAGGGTCCGGGAAGAGGATGAGGAGGGTGTGGCAGCCGAGTCCGCCACTATCAAGCACAAGGTTTTGGCACTGGCGGTGCGACTGGGCGGCACTGAAGGTGCATGCGAGACCTGCAAGAAGGCGGGGGTCGCAGCCGAATGCGCATACGGGACCGGCGCGGCTTGTCCCCGTTGCAAGTCAGCCAAGCTGCGCTGCAACTTGGCGCAAGGGCAGCACGGGCAGAGGAAGTCCACTGAAGCAGCGGGGAGCTCGGCAGCAGCAGCGGTCATCGTTGAGATGACAAAAAGTAAGTCGACCCTCTCGGTCCTCCCCTCCCTGACTCACCGGTTCGACAGGCAGGAGGACGGTTCGGCCGTCAGCCAAGGCCGGCCCCAGCAAAAGGGCTGGCTCCCTCGCCCATCGAGGTCAATGACAAGAGTGAGGCCGAGGGGGAGATGACCCTGGCCCATTCGAAGGGGAAGGCGCGTGCGGTGCCGAAGAAGACTGGCGGCAAGTCGGAGGCAAGGAAGACCTGGGATGCGCTGTCTCAACCACCTCCACTCCCGGCTCTTCCAGATCCTGGCGAAGGTGAAGGAGTTGGAGGTCAAGCACACCGTGGTGATGTCAGAGGTGAGCAAGATAGTAGAGGCCCTCAAGGATATGGACCTGTAGATAGCTTCCTCCCCTCCGTCCTCCGCTTAGTCCGAGTCAAAAAATGTAAAGTACGCCTAAATGAATTGGGTTTCGGTAAATTGGCACGAAAAATAAAAAGAGAGAAAAATGAGGAATAAGAGATGAAACATCATTAAAAAAAAGGGGGGGTTGAAAGGGCAAGGTTAAACGAAATCAACGTCCAGTGTGCGGGGTACCACCCATCTTGTGTTCCTCGGTCTTCTTTCCGCCTCTATGCCTTCCAGTCTTTGTTCAGTCTAAGTGTCGGTGTTCGGTATGTTCGGTCTATGAGATATAAATGGGCGTGTGTCCCGTCACGCGTGAAAAAGGGAAGGTGTTCAGTATGAGTTTTCGGAGAGACATAAGGAGTAGAGGATGAGAGGGAGAAACGGGATATTTTGATGTCTGGCTTTCGGTATATAGTAGAAGGGCCACAGACTGTCTGTGATGATGGTTCTTTAGTGAGAGACATAGGAGGTAGATGAGAGTCACCGGTCTAATCCCAGGGTGGAACAGAGATTATGGTATGAGGAAAAATTATGAGCATCGGTCTTCGGTGACGTATGCCCAGACTAGTCTTGTTACAATCTGTCTTCTTTCATATGGTATCTTTCTCATCTCATTCTTTTGTCGCTCTCATATACTCTTTGGTATGTGTTCCTATGACTGGATCCATTGTTTGATCCTTTTAGGATCATTTAACTCTTCTTTTATCGAACTCTAATCCCACGCCGTTATTCTTCCTTTA